>JBBBDQ010002021.1:170000-310000 GCA_037127315.1 Ascarosepion bandense
AGCTAGCGAACACCTCTCCCTAGCTAGAGTGACATCTCTTGAATCCTTGGATCATTCTTTCATGTGCTTCCGTCTCTCACTTCTAAGCTCGGGTAGCTATCTCTTCTTCCTCTACCGCCCCCTCCTCTTACTGTTCGCTACTCGACAGCATCTCTGACAATATCGACAAGGCCATTTCTTCTCATCCATCTGCCCATATATTTGTGTTTGGAGACTTTAATGTTCACCGCACCAAGTGGCTGGAGAACTCTGTCACCGACCTTGCTGGTGTCCACACCATTAATGTTTCACTCTCCCAATCCCTTACGCAAGTGGTGGACTTCACCACGCGTTTCTCCAATAGCCCTAATTGAAGAGACTCACTACTAGATCTCTGCTTCACTTCCATCCTAAACTCCTGCACTAACAGACAGTTCTGCCCTCTCGAAAACTCTGACCACGCCGTAGTTTCCGTCAACATCTGATTCTACTCCCCCCAACCCAAGAAACCCAGACCAGCAGAATATCCTACTGCTACCATAGAGCTGACTGGGATTCGTTTCGTGACTTCCTCTGTGACGTCCCTTGGAACAACATTTTTAGTCTTCCCGTCGAAGACTGTGCATCCGATGTCTCCTCCTGAGTTATGGCTGGCATCAATGCTTTCATCCCTGCCAGGAAATTTCATCTTAAGTCTCATTCGTCTACCTCGTTCTCGCCCGCTTGCTCGGGCGCCATTACCCACCGGAATCACTTCTTCCGGCATTATCGTAACCACGCGTCGGACCAAAACAGGCGCCTCATTGTAAAAAGATACGACGTAATAAGTGTAAAAAGCTAAGATGTTGTTTGCTGCCAGAATGAAGCAACGCATAGCATCCTCTAAGTTTGGCGCCAAATACTACTGGCGTCTCTGTAAAAGCGTGCTTAACAAGAGTAAGTCCTCAATGCCCTCACTAATCATTGAATTTGCGGTCCTCACCTCCTCAGCGGACAAGGCTGAATGCTTTGCTAGTAGATTCTCGAAAAATTCCATACTGGATTCGTCTGGAGTTTATACACCCAACTTCCCACCTCGAACAGAGGCTCAATTGATAGACGTCCACATCAAGCCCTCACTGATTTCTAACATAATCACAAAAATGACCCTCACAAAGCGAGTGGTGGAGACGGAGTCTTGAAGAAATGTGCCCCTGAACTCTCTTCTGTCCTTTCTAAGCTCTTCAACTTCTGCCTATGTTCTTCCTGCTTTCCTGCCTGCTTGTTGGAAGTCTTCTTCTGTAGTTCCTATATTTAAGAACACTAGAGAACCCTCGGACCCAGCGAATTAGCGCCCTATCAGCCTTCTTCCGATCTTTGGTAAAGTGTTCGAAGCCATTATCAACACCGAGGTCGTTCAGCATCTCACAGCTCACAGGCACCTCTCTGACAAACAGTATGGCTTCAGCTTCACCAGGTCTACTGCTGATATGCTAACGACCATCACCGAGTATATATACCAGGCTCTCGACAAGAATGGTGAAGCCCGAACCGTTGCCTTGGATATCTCTAAAGCGTTCGACAGAGTCTGGCATGCTGGCCTTCTACGGAAACTGCAAAGCTACGGTATAACTGGACTTTTGTTGGACCTAATCCAGTCATTCCTCTCTAACCGCACATTGAAGGTGGTATTAAACGGACATGCCTCCCAGAACTACTCTACAAACGCGGGTGTCCTTCAAGGCTCTATCCTAGGTCCTACGCTCTTTCTGATCTACATCAATGATCTTCCCGATGCCATAAGATCCCAAGTAGGCATGTACGCAGTTTACAGTTTGCTCTCGCCTCGATCAAAAATCTGGTTTGGGTGACAAGGCGAACCTCGCTGCCGAGCTTGAAAAGGACCTCCAATCCGTGGTGGATTGGTGTAAGAAATGGCTCGTAAATTTCAATTCTTCCAAAATGAAGCTGCTATCAATTAACCACCATACACAACCGCACCTATCTCCCATTAGCATGGAACAGGCTTGCCTCCCAGAGAGTAAAACACTACGCCTGCTTGGCCTGACACTCTCAGCGGACCTCAAGTGGAATGACTACATCGAACCCATTGCTAAATCCGCTGCTATGAAAGTCGGTTCTCTGTGCAGGGCCCGGAAGTTTTTTTCCGTCTGAATCAATCCTGCACATATATAAATCTACCATCCGCTCGTGTATTGAATACTGCTGTCACATCTGGTCGGGTGCCCCTGCTATGCTCCTCGGGGTTCTTGACAAAATACAATGGAGAATCTGTAATGTGATCGATACCGACTTGGCTAACCGCCTGCAGTCACTCTCTCACGGCGTGACGTGGCTTCCCTGTGCCTCTTCTATAAATACTTTCACGGATTCTGCTCCGATGAACTTAGATCACTGGTGCCTCCTAGGTACGAATTTGCACGAGATACTAGATTAGCAACTAGGTCCCACTCTTTTACAGTGAAACCGATAAAATATAACCGCAGTTTCTACTCCAACAGCTTCTTTTCTCGCACTTCCCGCCTGCGGAATTCCCTTCCGCATATTTGCTTCCCCGACAGCTACAACTTACAGGAGTTTAAATGTAAGGTCAATAGACACGTCCTAACACACTAACTCGCACCCACTCTCTTCAACTCTCTCCCTATGTACCCCCTTACTCGTCTATCACCCTTCTTCAGACATTTCCTATAACCAATCGCACCTTCCACTAGTCACCCCCTGCGCTATAGTGGCAGTGGAATGCCTTGCTTGGGGTGAAATGATTAAAAAAATATCTGTATGTATGTTCATATTTGTATGCGGTTGTGTATATGTGGGTGTATATATATATATATATATATATATATATATATATATATATATATATATATATATATATATGGCAATGGCAGGTGTATTTACATCATAATGAAATTGAAATATGTTAAATTTATTGCTTCTTCTTTCTGTGTCATGTGTCTTGTTTTTTTTAATTCATCGGCAAGTTCGACGGTTTTCCGTTTTAGAACAGAGTGATTTTTTTTCTGTACCTTTTGACTTCTTTTCCTTCTCGCTTTCTCCTGCAACCATTGTACTAAGATTGGAACAACACCGGGATTTACGGCCTTCTTTTCGCCTTCTACGATATTCACAGACAGACGTGCCTCCTCCTCGGGCTCGCTCATAAAACTTCCGTGCTACATTGCTTACACACAAACACACACACAAAAAGTTAACCTCGCATGGTTAGTATTTTCTTAAATGTTTATAGGAAAGAAATATCTAATAAATAGATTAAAACTTGAATCCTATTCAAACATCTTTGCCACTTATCACGATCTGGAAATCGCTAGACTTCGGTATAACAATATAAGATATAGGAAAGTTAAAATAAAATAAAATAAGGTATGTGTGAAAATACTATTCCTTCCCAGGTAAGAAACAAAAAATAACCGAGAAAATAAAAAATTACATAAAATTGTAAAATAGGCTTTCCTCAATTCACTCCGCTCTTTTTTTCCAGGTTCTGTGACAGATCATGTTGACTCTGTTGAAGGATTCGGAAATTTTACTTCTGTTATTATAAATACTTTTATATACTTCACGATATATCTACATCTATCATGTATCAGATCCTAGTGTATGTGTGTGTGTGTATATATATCTGTATACATGTGTGTGTACCCTGCAATTATATATATATATATATATATATGTATGTATATATATATGTATGTATATATATATATATATGTATGTCTATATATATGTATGTAGATATATATATATATATGTATGTATATATATATATGTATGTCTATATATATGTATGTATATATATGTATGTATGTATGTATGTATACATACATATATATATATATATATATATGTATATATATATATATATACATACATATATAACCAAGTATGGGTGGAATAATATTGCCCATCCAAATAAACACTATTTTTAAAAAAGTGCTCAATACAAAGTAGAGCTAATAATAATAATAATATTTATTAATAAATTATAACATTGATATGTTATAATATCACTACAAAAGTAGCTATTTTGTTTCGACACTTTTTGTGTCTTATCAAGTGATGTGGTTTTTGAAATAACCACATCACTTGATAAGACACAAAAAGTGTCGAAACAAAATAGCTACTTTTGTAGTGATATTATAACATATCAATGTTATAATTTATTAATAAATATTATTATTACATACATATATATATATATATATATATATACATACATACATACATATATATATATATATATCAGTCAATTAAGTGCCATACGTTAAACACGCTTGGGCGATCATGTCTCGAAAGAGACATGACTGACTGGGCAGAAGATTATCCCGCAGTAGGTTGCCATTGCTTTCTGCGGTAGACTGGTTGCTGGCCAAGGCTATAGAAGCCAATCTGTCCTGTTATTTAATCCAAACTACCGCAGAAAGAAATGGTAACCTACTGCGGGATAATCTTCTTCCCAGTCAGTCATGTCTGTTAGAGACATGATCGCCCAAAGCGTGTATCATGTGTGGCACTTAACTGGCTGACTGACTGACTATAAGATAAAGAGCACCATGCTGCAATTCACTTCGCCAAAAATCTGAAAAGAGCATGCTGTATTGTATGGCAGTCGTGCCGGAAACTTCTATACGAACATCCTGGGAGAGTGCAGAGAATTCAGGGTGTCTGCTGCAACAGAATTATGCACTTTGCCAGGAACAGACTGGGATAGATAGATAGATAGATAGATAGATAGATAGATAGATAGATACACAGAATATGAAAGAAAGAAAGAAAGAAAGAAACATACTGAGATAGAAAAAAAGAAAGAAAGAAAGAAGAAAGAAAATAAGAAAGAAAGAAAATAGATAGATAGATAGATAGATAGATAGATAGATAGATAGATAGATAGATAGATAGATCTTCCTTACTTATTTCTTTTTTCCTTTGGCATGTCCCATATACACATATCCTTTTTCGACGGCGACATTAGCTTCGTTTTACTTTTGCCATATCTTTTCATTCCATCATCTCCGAACAACCATTCGTCAATTTTGCCTTTCGTTCTTCTTTTTTCTTTCTCCATCTCCATTTATCCATTAACCTACTAATCATTGGTCCGTCACTCGGTTTCCTTTTGCAATTTTTTCCCACCATCTTTAGATATATTCACTTTTTCTATTTATTCTAGATATATATAATTTTTTCCTTGCCATTCTCTGCTGTTGTAAGTAAACCTAGATGCGCGTAGGCGATCGTGTGTCATCTCGTAATGACTCGATGCAAAGTTGTTTGCAGAGTGAGTTATGTATGGCTGGATACGTTCCGAAGTACAAGTTTACGTTCGAGAAAACTCCGAGATCATCCATTCGCCCACTTCTTGACATGTAGCTATCTAGGTATATAATTTGTAAATATTATATTTGACTGATAACCATCCCAGCTTTTCCTTTTCTCAAAGTGGCAAAGTGGTGGATATATATTTTTAATTGACACTTGAAAGTAGACAAAACTTTGGTTAGAGTTATAAATAATTTCCGTCTATGTTGATCAACAGAATACTATTGAATTTCATTCGCTACTGCGGATATCATGGACCGAGCATGTAAGCAATGATGAGGTGTTGGAAAGAATGGAAACGAAAAGGAAATTAATACTGAGCATCAGGAAGAGACAACTGAAGTTCCTGGGTCATGCAATGAGGAAGGAGGGTTTGGAGAACCTGAGACCACCAGGCCTGATAGAGGGAAAAATCGACAGAGGAAAGCAGCAAATAACATATTTGAGGGGCCTGAGCAGGTGGGTTACAGAACGGGAGTTTGCGTGGTGTTACAGGAGAAAGCGTGCTAAGAGCCACCAGGGATAGGAAGACGTGGAAGGCCATGATCGCCTACGTGCTGAGAGTAAAAGGTACAAAGAAGAAGAAGAAGAAGAAGGTGGAAGCAGAGAGAGCGAGAGATACAGAGTGAGTGAGAAAGAAATGGAGAGGGAATGTTAAAGCAATAAAGATTTCGATGAGAGAAATATATTTAATAGAAATGTAGAGATTGAGAAGAATAGAGGTGAAAAAGTAACTGGCAGGAAAAATGAAAAATGAAATAGAAAGGGTGACATAGAAAATAATATTGGTAAATATTTATTGTAATATTAACGGAAAGCTATGACAAATCAAAGAATTTGAACATTTTGACAAGGATAGCAGTGAATGTTGGACAATATCAACAAAGATGAAGGAAAAACTTGAAACAACTGAAATATGGTTCTACAGAAGGATGCTGCGGATATCGTGGATCGAGCATGTGAGCAATGACGAGGTACTGGAAAGAATAAAAACGAAAAGGAAAATAATAATGAGTATCAGGAAGAGACAACTGAAGTTCCTGGGACATGCAATGAGGAAGGAGGGCTTGGGGAACCTGATACTAACAGGCCAGATAGAGGGAAAAAGAGACAGAGGAAGGCAGCGGATAACATATTTGCAGCGCCTGATCAGGTGGATGACGGAACGGAGATTGCGAGGTGTAACTGGAGAAAACATACTAAGAGCCACCATGGATAGGGAGACGTGGAGAACCAAGATTGCCTACGTCCTGAAAAGACAAGGCACATAGAAGAAGAAGACATTGAAAAATTATTTGAAGTTCGGTGCTGCTACTAATCGCTTCAGTAAAATTCCACACATTCTGAGGTGATGTCTCCGAAGATCTCTTGAATCTGGTTTTTACCAAAGTTTCTCAGCAAGGTTAGCTGCAGACGTCCAATAAGATAAAAAAAGGCCAACCGAATGCCAAACGTTTTTTTTTTCTTTTGCGTCATTCAATCTGTAACTGGCTTTGCATTGTCATGAAGATCAGTCTTTTTGTTTTTTTTTGTTTTGTTTTGTTTTGTTTTGTTTTTTTTTTTGTTTTTTGTTTTTTGTTATCATTTCACTCTATGCAAGGCTATAAAGCCACTAAGAAACAAGGACTTACAGGGTGTGAAGTAATTAACATAAATAATGATGAAAAATGGAAACAGTGTTCAGGGGAACAGTAGATAGCGAATGACATTGCATTTAAATTTTTGTAGATAAACGTTGACTATAGCCGGAAAGGAGAAAAGCGATAAAAGGAACGTCTAACATATAACTTACGTCTACATCTAGACAGCGCAATTGTTAAATGATCTTTCGACGCCAGTCTAGTCAATCAGCCAGTTTATAGGGGCCTCGGTCTTGTTTGTCAAACACAAGTGAAGTCCCCACAATTTAAAATATTGGGTGTTGGAATGTGGAAAAATAAAATATTTCGTTTTTTATGTTAAAGTAAAATTTTATTAACTAAACAGAATAACAAATTTGTAAGAAGAAAATGTTCAAAGCGAAAAATGTACGTAGTTAAATTTTTTTTTTAATCATCTCACCGCAAGCAAGGCATTCCACTGCCACTATTGCGCATGGGGCTACATAGGGGAAGGTAAAGAGAAGGAGTGGTTAGACATAGGGAATGTCAGAATGAATGAATGTTAGACATAAGGAATGTCAGGAGGAATGGGAGCAGGTTAGTGAGTTAGGAGGTGTCTATTGACCTTACATTTAAACTCCTGGAGATTGTATCCGTATTCTCAATAAACATTTTTCTTCTCACAAATATGTTATAGTGTTCAGTTAAAATTTCACTTACATTTTTCTTCTTACAATTTTGTTATTCTGTTAATAAATCTTTACTTTAATGTACGCACGAAATATTTTATGTCAGGAGGAATGGGAGCAGGTTAGTGAAGTTAGGAGGTGTCTATTGACCTTACATTTAAACTCCTGGAGATTGTATCCGTATTCTCAATAAACATTTTTCTTCTCACAAATATGTTATAGTGTTCAGTTAAAATTTCACTTACATTTTTCTTCTTACAATTTTGTTATTCTGTTAATAAATCTTTACTTTAATGTACACACGAAATATTTTATGTCAGGAGGAATGGGAGCAGGTTAGTGAGTTAGGAGGTGTCTATTGACCTTACATTTAAACTCCTGGAGATTGTATCCGTATTCTCAATAAACATTTTTCTTCTTCTCACAAATATGTTATAGTGTTCAAAGTTAAAATTTCACTTACATTTTTTCTTCTTACAATTTTGTTATTCTGTTAATAAATCTTTACTTTAATGTACACACGAAATATTTTATGTCAGGAGGAATGGGAGCAGGTTAGTGAGTTAGGAGGTGTCTATTGACCTTACATTTAAACTCCTGGAGATTGTATCCGGGTATTCTCAATAAACATTTTTCTTCTCACAAATATGTTATAGTGTTCAGTTAAAATTTCACTTACATTTTTCTCTTTTCTTACAATTTTGTTATTCTGTTATCAAATCTTACTTTAATGTACACACGAAATATTTTATGTCAGGAGGAATGGGAGCAGGTTAGTGAGTTAGGAGGTGTCTATTGACCTTACATTTAAACTCCTGGAGATTGTATCCGTATTCTCAATAAACATTTTTCTTCTCACGAATATGTTATAGTGTTCAGTTAAAATTTCACTCTACATTTTTCTTCTTACAATTTTGTTATTCTGTTAATAAATCTTTACTTTAATGTACACACGAAATATTTTATGTCAGGAGGAATGGGAGCAGGTTAGTGAGTTAGGAGGTGTCTATTGACCTTACATTTAAACTCCTGGAGATTGTATCCGTATTCTCAATAAACATTTTTCTCTTCTCACAAATATGTTATAGTGTTCAGTTAAAATTTCACTTACATTTTTCTTCTTACAATTTTGTTATTCTGTTAATAAATCTTACTTTAATGTACACACGAAATATTTTATGTCAGGAGGAATGGGAGCAGGTTAGTGAGTTAGGAGGTGTCTATTGACCTTACATTTAAACTCCTGGAGATTGTATCCGTATTCTCAATAAACATTTTTCTTCTCACAAATATGTTATAGTGTTCAGTTAAAATTTCACTTACATTTTTCTTCTTACAATTTTGTTATTCTGTTAATAAATCTTTACTTTAATGTACACACGAAATATTTTATGTCAGGAGGAATGGGAGCAGGTTAGGTGAGTTAGGAGGTGTCTATTGACCTTACATTTAAACTCCTGGAGATTGTAGCCGTATTCTCAATAAACATTTTTCTTCTCACAAATATGTTATAGTGTTCAGTTAAATTTCACTTACATTTTTCTTCTTACAATTTTGTTATTCTGTTAATAAATCTTTACTTTAATGTACACACGAAATATTTTATGTCAGGAGGAATGGGAGCAGGTTAGTGAGTTAGGAGGTGTCTATTGACCTTACATTTAAACTCCTGGAGATTGTATCCGTATTCTAATAAACATTTTTCTTCTCACAAATATGTTATAGTGTTCAGTTAAAAATTTCACTTACATTTTTCTTCTTACAATTTTGTTATTCTGTTAATAAATCTTTACTTTAATGTACACACGAAATATTTTATGTCAGGAGGAATGGGAGCAGGTTAGTGAGTTAGGAGGTGTCTATTGACCTTACATTTAAACTCCTGGAGATTGTAGCCGTATTCTCCTCAATAAACATTTTTCTTTCACAAATATGTTATAGTGTTCAGTTAAAATTTCACTTACATTTTTCTTCTTACAATTTTGTTATTCTGTTAATAAATCTTTACTTTAATGTACACACGAAATATTTTATGTCAGGAGGAATGGGAGCAGGTTAGTAGCTAGGAGGTGTCTATTGACCTTTTATGATTAAAACTCCTGGAGATTGTATCCGTATTCTCAATAAACATTTTTCTTCTCACAAATATGTTATAGTGTTCTGTTAAAATTTTCACTTAATTTTTCTTCTTACAATTTTGTTATTCTGTTAATAAATCTTTACTTTAATGTACACACGAAATATTTTATGTCAGGAGGAATGGGAGCAGGTTAGTGAGTTAGGAGGTGTCTATTGACCTTACATTTAAACTCCTGGAGATTGTATCCGTATTCTCAATAAACATTTTTCTTCTCACAAATATGTTATAGTGTTCAGTTAAAATTTCACTTACATTTTTCTTCTTACAATTTTGTTATTCTGTTAATAAATCTTTACTTTAATGTACACACGAAATATTTTATGTCAGGAGGAATGGGAGCAGGTTAGTGAGTTAGGAGGTACCATTGACCTTACATTTAAACTCCTGGAGATTGTAGCCGTATTCTCAATAAACATTTTTCTTTCTCACAAATATGTTATAGTGTTCAGTTAAAATTTCACTTACATTTTTCTTCTTACAATTTTGTTATTCTGTTAATAAATCTTTACTTTAATGTACACACGAAATATTTTATGTCAGGAGGAATGGAGCAGGTTAGTGAGTTAGGAGGTGTCTATTGACCTTACATTTAAACTCCTGGAGATTGTAGCCGTATTCTCAATAAACATTTTTCTTCTCACAAATATGTTATAGTGTTCAGTTAAAATTTCACTTACATTTTTCTTCTTACAATTTTGTTATTCTGTTAATAAATATTTACTTTAATGTACACACGAAATATTTTATGTCAGGAGGAATGGGAGCAGGTTAGTGAGTTAGAGGTGTCTAATGACCTTACATTTAAACTCCTGGAGATTGTATCCGTATTCTCAATAAACATTTTTCTTCTCACAAATATGTTATAGTGTTCAGTTAAAATTTCACTTACATTTTTCTTCTTACAATTTTGTTATTCTGTTAATAAATCTTTACTTTAATGTACACACGAAATATTTCCTTATGTCAGGAGGAATGGGAGCAGGTTAGTGGAGTTAGGAGGTGTCTATTGGACTTACATTTAAACTCCTGGAGATTGTATCCGTATTCTCAATAAAATTTTTCTTCTCACAAATATGTTATAGTGTTCAGTTAAAATTTCACTTACATTTTTCTTCTTACAATTTTGTTATTCTGTTAATAAATCTTTACTTTAATGTACACACGAAATATTTTATGTCAGGAGGAATGGGAGCAGGTTAGTGAGTTAGGAGGTGTCTATTGACCTTACATTTAAACTCCTGGAGATTGTAGCCGTATTCTCAATAAACATTTTTCTTCTCACAACATTACATGTTATAGTGTTCCAGTTAAAATTTCACTTACATTTTTCTTCTTACAATTTTGTTAATTTGTTAATAAATATTTACTTTAATGTACACACGAAATATTTTATGTCAGGAGGAATGGGAGCAGGTTAGTGAGTTAGGAGGTGTCTATTGACCTTACATTTAAAACTCCTGGAGATTGTAGCCGTATTCTCAATAAACATTTTTCTTCTCACAATATGTTATAGTGTTCAGTTAAAATTTCACTTACATTTTTCTTCTTACAATTTTGTTATTCTGTTAATAAATATTTACTTTAATGTACACACGAAATATTTTATGTCAGGAGGAATGGGAGCAGGTTAGTGAGTTAGGAGGTGTCTAATGACCTTACATTAAAACACCTGGAGATTGTATCCGTATTCTCAATAAACATTTTTCTTCTCACAAATATGTTATAGTGTTCTGTTAAATTTCACTTCATTTTTCTTCTTACAATTTTGTTATTCTGTTAATAAATCTTTACTTTAATGTACACACGAAATATTTTATGTCAGGAGGAATGGGAGCAGGTTAGTGAGTTAGGGAGGTGTCTATTGACCTTACATTTAAACTCCTGGAGATTGTATCCGTATTCTCAATAAACATTTTTCTTTCTCACAAATATGTTATAGTGTTCAGTTAAAATTTCAATTTACATTTTTCTTCTTACAATTTTGTTATTCTGTTAATAAATCTTTACTTTAATGTACACACGAAATATTTTATGTCAGGAGTGGAATGGGAGCAGGTTAGTGAGTTAGGAGGTGTCTATTGACCTTACATTTAAACTCCTGGAGATTGTAGCCGTATTCTCAATAAACATTTTTCTTCTCACAAATATGTTATAGTGTCTTGAAGCTAAAATTTCACTTACATTTTTCTTCTTACAATTTTGTTATTCTGTTAATAAATCTTTACTTTAATGTACACACGAAATATTTTATGTCAGGAGGAATGGGAGCAGGTTAGTGAGTTAGGAGGTGTCTATTGACCTTACATTTAAACTCCTGGAGATTGTATCCGTATTCTCAATAAACATTTTTCTTTCCTCACAAATATGTTATAGTGTTCAAAGTTAAAATTTCACTTACATTTTTCTTCTTACAATTTTGTTATTCTGTTAATAAATCTTTACTTTAATGTACACACGAAATATTTTATGTCAGGAGGAATGGGAGCAGGTTAGTGAGTTAGGAGGTGTCTATTGACCTTACATTTAAACTCCTGGAGATTGTAGCTGTATTCTCAATAAACATTTTTCTTCTCACAAATATGTTATAGTGTTCAGTTAAAATTTCACTTACATTTTTCTTCTTACAATTTTGTTATTCTGTTAATAAATATTTACTTTAATGTACACACGAAATATTTTATGTCAGGAGGAATGGGAGCAGGTTAGTGAGTTAGGAGGTGTCTAATGACCTTACATTAAAACACCTGGAGATTGTATCCGTATTCTCAAACATTTTTCTTCTCACAAATATGTTATAGTGTTCTGTTAAAATTTCACTTCATTTTTCTTCTTACAATTTTGTTATTCTGTTAATAAATCTTTACTTTAATGTACACACGAAATATTTTATGTCAGGAGGAATGGGAGCAGGTTAGGTGAGTTAGGAGGTGTCTATTGACCTTTACATTTAAACTCCTGGAGATTGTATCCGTATTCTCAATAAAACATTTTTCTTCTCACAAATATGTTATAGTGTTCAGTTAAAATTTCACTTATATTTTTCTTCTTACAATTTTGTTATTCTGTTAATAAATCTTTACTTTAATGTACACACGAAATATTTTATGTCAGGAGGAATGGGAGTGTGTTAGTGAGTTAGGAGGTGTCTTATTGACCTGCTACTTCTAAACTCCTGGAGATTGTATCCGTATAATAAACATTTTTCTTCTCACAAATATGTTATAGTGTTCAGTTAAAATTTCACTTACATTTTTCTTCTTACAATTTTGTTATTCTGTTAATAAATCTTTACTTTAATGTACACACGAAATATTTTATGTCAGAGTGAATGGGAGCAGGTTAGTGAGTTAGGAGGTGTCTATTGACCTTACATTTAAACTCCTGAGATTGTAGCCGTATTCTCAATAAACATTTTTCTTCTCACAAATATGTTATAGTGTTCAGTTAAAATTTCACTTACATTTTTCTTCTTACAATTTTGTTATTCCTGTTAATAAATCTTTACTTTAATGTACACACGAAATATTTTATGTCAGGAGGAATGGGAGCAGGTTAGTGAGTTAGGAGGTGTCTATTGACCTTACATTTAAACTCCTGGAGATTGTAGTCAGATTTCTCAATAAACATTTTTCTTCTCACAAATATGTTATAGTGTTCAGTTAAAATTTCACTTACATTTTTTCTTTCTTACAATTTTGTTATTCTGTTAATAAATCTTTACTTTAATGTACACACGAAATATTTTATGTCAGGAGGAATGGGAGCAGGTTAGTGAGTTAGGAGGTGTCTATTGACCTTACATTTAAACTCCCTGAGATTGTAGCCGTATTCTCAATAAACATTTTTCTTCTCACAAATATGTTATAGTGTTCAGTTAAAATTTCACTTACATTTTTCTTCTTACAATTTTGTTATTTCCTGTTAATAAATATTTACTTTAATGTACACACGAAATATTTTATGTCAGGAGGAATGGGAGCAGGTTAGTGAGTTAAGAGGTGTCTAATGACCTTACATTAAAACACCTGGAGATTGTATCCGTATTCTCAATAAACATTTTTCTTCTCACAAATATGTTATAGTGTCTCTGTTAAAATTTTCTACTTCATTTTTCTTTCTTACAATTTTGTTATTCTGTTAATAAATCTTTACTTTAATGTACACACGAAATATTTTATGTCAGGAGTGAATGGGAGCAGGAGTTAGGGAGGTGTCTATTGACCATACATTTAAACTCCCTGGGATTGTATCCGTATTCTCAATAAACATTTTTCTTCTCACAAATATGTTATAGTGTTCAGTTCAAATTTCACTTACATTTTTCTCCATAATTTTGTTATTCTGTTAATAAATCTTTACTTTAATGTACACACGAAATATTTTATGTCAGGAGAATGGGAGCAGGTTAGTAAGTTAGGAGGTGTCTATTGACCTTACATTTAAACTCCTGGAGATTGTAGCCGTATTCTCAATAAACATTTTTCTTCTCACAAATATGTTATAGTGTTCAGTTAAAATTTCACTTACATTTTTTCATAATTTTGTTATTCTGTTAATAAATTCCTACTTTTAATGTACACACGAAATATTTTATGTCAGGAGGAATGAGCAGGTTAGTGAGTTAGGAGGTGTCTATTGACCTTACATTTAAACTCCTGGAGATTGTATCCGTATTCTCAATAAACATTTTTCTTCTCACAAATATGTTATAGTGTTCAGTTAAAATTTCACTTTACATTTTTCTTCTTACAATTTTGTTATTCTGTTAATAAATCTTTACTTTAATGTACACGAAATATTTTATGTCAGGAGGAATGAGCAGGTTACTGAGTTAGGAGGTATATATTGACCTTTTACATTTAAACTCCTGGAGATTGTATCCGTATTCTCAATAAATATTTTTCTTCTCACAAATATGTTATAGTGTTCACTTAAAATTTCACTTACATTTTTCTTCTTACAATTTTGTTATTCTGTTAATAAATCTTTACTTTAATGTACACACGAAATATTTTATGTCAGGGGGAATGGGAGCAGGTTAGTGAGTTAGGAGGTGTCTATTGACCTTACATTTAAACTCCTGGAGATTGTATCCGTATTCTCAATAAACATTTTTCTTCTCACAAATATGTTATAGTGTTCAGTTAAAATTTTCACTTACATTTTTCTTCTTACAATTTTGTTATTCTGTTAATAAATCTTTACTTTAATGTACACACGAAATATTTTATGTCAGGAGGAATGGGAGCAGGTTAGTGAGTTAGGAGGTGTCTATTGACCTTACATTTAAACTCCTGGAGATTGTATCCGTATTCTCAATAAACATTTTTCTTCTCACAAATATGTTATAGTGTTCAGTTAAAATTTCACTTACATTTTTCTTCTTACAATTTTGTTATTCTGTTAATAAATCTTTACTTTAATGTACACACGAAATATTTTATGTCAGGAGGAATGGGAGCAGGTTAGTGAGTTAGGAGGTGTCTATTGACCTTACATTTAAACTCCTGGAGATTGTATCCGTATTCTCAATAAACATTTTTCTTCTCACAAATATGTTATAGTGTTCAGTTAAAATTTCACTTACATTTTTCTTCTTACAATTTTGTTATTCTGTTAATAAATCTTTACTTTAATGTACACACGAAATATTTTATGTCAGGAGGAATGGGAGCAGGTTAGTGAGTTAGGAGGTGTCTATTGACCTTACATTTAAACTCCTGGAGATTGTAGCCGTATTCTCAATAAACATTTTTCTTCTCACAAATATGTTATAGTGTTCAGTTAAAATTTCACTTACATTTTTCTTCTTACAATTTTGTTATTCTGTTAATAAATCTTTACTTTAATGTACACACGAAATATTTTATGTCAGGAGGAATGGGAGCAGGTTAGTGAGTTAGGAGGTGTCTATTGACCTTACATTTAAACTCCTGGAGATTGTATCCTTATTCTCAATAAACATTTTTCTTCTCACAAATATGTTATAGTGTTCTGTTAAAATTTTCACTTCATTTTTCTTCTTACCATTTTGTTATTCTGTTAATAAATCTTTACTTTAATGTACACACGAAATATTTTATGTCAGGAGGAATGGGAGCAGGTTAGTGAGTTAGGAGGTGTCTATTGACCTTACATTTAAACTCCTGGAGATTGTATCCGTATTCTCAATAAACATTTTTCTTCTCACAAATATGTTATAGTGTTCAGTTAAAATTTCACTTACATTTTTCTTGTTACAATTTTGTTATTCTGTTAATAAATCTTTACTTTAATGTACACACGAAATATTTTATGTCAGGAGGAATGGGAGCAGGTTAGTGAGTTAGGAGGTGTCTATTGACCTTACATTTAAACTCCTGGAGATTGTAGCCGTATTCTCAATAAACATTTTTCTTCTCACAAATATGTTATAGTGTTCAGTTAAAATTTCACTTACATTTTTCTTCTTACAATTTTGTTATTCTGTTAATAAATCTTTACTTTAATGTACACACGAAATATTTTATGTCAGGAGGAATGGGAGCAGGTTAGTGAGTTAGGAGGTGTCTATTGACCTTACATTTAAACTCCTGGAGATTGTATCCGTATTCTCAATAAACATTTTTCTTCTCACAAATATGTTATAGTGTTCAGTTAAAATTTCACTTACATTTTTCTTCTTACAATTTTGTTATTCTGTTAATAAATCTTTACTTTAATGTACACACGAAATATTTTATGTCAGGAGGAATGGGAGCAGGTTAGTGAGTTAGGAGGTATTTATTGACCTTACATTTAAACTCCTGGAGATTGTATCCGTATTCTCAATAAACATTTTTCTTCTCACAAATATGTTATAGTGTTCAGTTAAAATTTCACTTACATTTTTCTTCTTACAATTTTGTTATTCTGTTAATAAATCTTTACTTTAATGTACACACGAAATATTTTATGTCAGGAGTAATGGGAGCAGGTCAGTGAGTTAGGAGGTGTCTATTGACCTTACATTTAAACTCCTGGAGATTGTAGCCGTATTCTCAATAAACATTTTTCTTCTCACAAATATGTTATAGTGTTCAGTTAAAATTTCACTTACATTTTTCTTCTTACAATTTTGTTATTCTGTTAATAAATTTTTACTTTAATGTACACACGAAATATTTTATGTCAGGAGGAATGGGAGCAGGTTAGTGAGTTAGGAGGTGTCTATTGACCTTACATTTAAACTCCTGGAGATTGTATCCTTATTCTCAATAAACATTTTTCTTCTCACAAATATGTTATAGTGTTCAGTTAAAATTTCACTTACATTTTTCTTCTTACAATTTTGTTATTCTGTTAATAAATCTTTACTTTAATGTACACACGAAATATTTTATGTCAGGAGGAATGGGAGCAGGTTAGTGAGTTAGGAGGTGTCTATTGACCTTACATTTAAACTCCTGGAGATTGTATCCGTATTCTCAATAAACATTTTTCTTCTCACAAATATGTTATAGTGTTCAGTTAAAATTTCACTTACATTTTTCTTCTTACAATTTTGTTATTCTGTTAATAAATCTTTACTTTAATGTACACACGAAATATTTTATGTCAGGAGGAATGGGAGCAGGTTAGTGAGTTAGGAGGTGTCTATTGACCTTACATTTAAACTCCTGGAGATTGTATCCGTATTCTCAATAAACATTTTTCTTCTCACAAATATGTTATAGTGTTCAGTTAAAATTTCACTTACATTTTTCTTCTTACAATTTTGTTATTCTGTTAATAAATCTTTACTTTAATGTACACACGAAATATTTTATGTCAGGAGGAATGGGAGCAGGTTAGTGAGTTAGGAGGTATCTATTGACCTTACATTTAAACTCCTGGAGATTGTATCCGTATTCTCAATAAACATTTTTCTTCTCACAAATATGTTATAGTGTTCAGTTAAAATTTCACTTACATTTTTCTTCTTACAATTTTGTTATTCTGTTAATAAATCTTTACTTTAATGTACACACGAAATATTTTATGTCAGGGGGAATGGGAGCAGGTAAGTGAGTTAGGAGGTGTCTATTGACCTTACATTTAAACTCCTGGAGATTGTATCCGTATTCTCAATAAACATTTTTCTTCTCACAAATATGTTATAGTGTTCAGTTAAAATTTCACTTACATTTTTCTTCTTACAATTTTGTTATTCTGTTAATAAATCTTTACTTTAATGTACACACGAAATATTCTATCCTTTCACATTTCAATATCCAACATTCAACCTTATGATATTTAAATTGTGGGGACTTCGGACGTGTTTGGTACAAGGTCAATTTACCATGCATCACCAAGGCCCCTACAGTAGAATTCTGGTTTAGCATCGTTTCTGTGATTATATTCCAGTAATCACTTTTTTGTCTTTTTTCGTTTTTTGACTGGGGTATGTTTTTTTGACCGATTGACATTTGTCGAGCATTTTTTAATATTTATACATTTTAACTCCCTTCTTTTCAAATCGAAAAATAAAGCCAACAAAAAAAGAAATCCCCAAATAATAATGATAATTTATTTTTCTACATTTCTGAGATGGGGTAGTATTTACACAATTTACGTGATTCAAACTATTGTCTCTATCTTAGTTGCCATTTGTACGACGTTTCGGCCGTTTTGTGCTCTGGCATTCTTCAGGCTTATGGAATTTTGAATAAAGGGCTCGTTTAAAACTTCCTAGCACCCGAAAAGACCGGAGCGTACAACGTCCGAAACGTCGTACAAATGGCAACCAAGATGAGGACAATAGTCCGAATAATGTAAACAATGTGAATAATCATAATCTTAAACAAATATGCAAATATGCAAATATGCAAAAGTGAATAAGAAATTGAACTAGAGTAACGAAAAATAGAAAAAGGTTTGACGTGAAAACTTACGTTAACTTAAGAATATACACAAATTTAAAAAAAGCAAATACGCGGGTGTCCCTCAAGGCTCTGTTCTAGATCCTATGCTTTTCCTGATGTACATTAACGATCTCCCCGACGTAATAAGATCCCAAGTAGGCATATATGCTGAAGACTAACGTTTACTCTCTCCTAGGTCAAAAATCTGCTGAGGTTGACAAAGCTGACCTCGTTGCTGAGCTTGAGAAGGACCTCCAATCTGTGGTGGACTTGGGTAAGAAATGGCTCGTAAATTTTAATGCTTTCAAAACGAAGCTGCTATCTATTAACCATCACAGACAATCGCTCCTACCCACCATTAGCATGGATCCGACTAGCCTCCCTGAGAGCAAAACACTACGCCTACTTGGCCTAACACTCAGCGGATCTTAAGTGGACAACTACATTGAATCCATAGCTAAATCCGCTGCTAAGAAGGTCAGTTCACTGTGCAGAGCCATCTAGCACATATATAAATCTGCTATCCGCTCGTGTATTGAAAACTGCTGCTACATCTGGTCAGGCTGTCCATGCTATTCTACTCGGGGTTCTTGACAAAATCCAACAGAAAATCTGTAATGTGATCGATACCGACATAGCAGTTCGGCTGCAGTCGCTCACTCACGTGACGTGACTTCCCTGTGCCTAATTCTACAAATATTTTCACGGATTCTGTTCCATTGAACTTAGCTCACTGGTGCCCCCTATGTATGAATTTACACGAGCTACTAGAGTAACAACTAGGTCCCACATTTTACAGTTAAATCGATAAAATGTAACCGCAATTTCTACTCCAATAGCTTCTTTTCTCGCACTTTCCGCCTGTGGAATTCCCTTCCGCATACTTGCTTCCCCGACGGCTACAACCTCCAGGAATTTAAATGTAAGGTCAATAGACATCTCCTATCTCATGAACTCGCATTCATTCTCTGAAGTTCTTTTCTCCATCCACTCTACCCCCATTACACCGGTATTCTCATCTGTCTATTACCTTTCTCCTGGCTTCCCCTATAACTAACTACTCTTTTCACATCACTTTTCCCGATGTCACCCCCTGTGCAGCAGTGGCAGTAAAACTTCCTAGCTTGGGATGAAATGATTAAAAATAAATAAATAAATAAATAAATAAATAAATAAATTTTCTAATTTTCCACAAATAACTTTTGAAAACGGTAAAATTTATTTTCACAAGAGTTTTTTAATCAGTAATTTATTTTTTGTTTACAAATTCCTAAAAAAAGATTGACATCATGAAACCTGTTTTTCAATTAATGGAAACCCCGTTTTAAATATACAAAATATCTTTATTACTGGGGATAGCAAAATTATTTCTTTACCTTTGAAAAAAACAAAACAAAAGAAAAAACAAATAAAACAAAATGTAGACACTAGAACAAAAAGACTGACAAAATAAACGACTGACGTGTAAATAAAAAAATTCACTCCAACGACACAATTAAATAAAACGACGTATTTTTTCAATTCTTCTTCTTCTTCTATGTGCCCTGTCCCTTCAGGACGTAGGCGATCATGGCTCTCCACGTCTCCCTATCCCTTGTGGCTCTTAGTATGTTTGTTACTGTTGCTCCTGGCAACCCCCGTTCCGTCATCCACCTGATCAGTCCCTGCAAATATGTTATCCGCTGCCTTCCTCTGTCTCTCCTTCCTTCTATCTGTCCAGTCAGTATCAGGTTCTCTAGGCTCTCCTTCCTCATTGCATGTCCCAGGAACTTCAGTTGTCTCTTCCTGATGCTCAGCAACAATTTCCTTTTTGTTGCCATTCTTTCTAACACCTCGTCGTTGCTTGTATGCTCAGTCCACGATATCCGTAGCATCCTTCTGTAGAACCACATTTCGGCCGCTTCCAGTTTTGTCCTCATTTTCGATGATATTGTCCAGCATTCACAGCCGTATTGAAGAACTGACATCACGTAGCAGTCTATCACTCTTTTCTTCGTTTCTATTGAGATTTCCCTGTGTGATAGTATTTTGCTCATCTTCTGGAACGCGTCATTTGCCATGCCAATTCGCCTTCGGATCTCCGTGTCGCACTTTCCATCTCCTGTTAGAACACTTCCTAGGTACTTAAATTCTTGTACTTGTTTGATTCTGTTATCCCCCACCTGTATTTGGCATTTTCAATTACAACAGCAAAATAAAACAAATTATGATAAATAATTACTACAAAACTTCATTGCTTTTGATGAAATGCATATGCGTTGTGGTGCATGGTATCAGTCAGTTTAGTGCCATATGTGATACACGCTCTGGGCGATCATGTCTCGAAAGTAACATGACTGACAAGGCAGAAGATTATCCCGCAGTATGTTACCATTGTTTTCTGCGGTAGACTGGTTGCCATTCAAGGCTATAAAACCCGATCAGTCCTATTATTTAACGAATAACTGGAAGGAAGAAACGGATTAATACCTTTCCCAAGGGTATTGTGCGTAAGTGATTGCAAAGAATTTAAATAGAATTCGAACTCGGCTCCCCGATTTGTCGTTTTGAATCGATATCCACTACATTACAAGGCACATTCTTTGTGTAGTGTATATTGGTTTGAAATGAGAAATCAGAGAGCTGAGTTCGAATTCCAGTTGAATTTTTTCCTTTACATACGCGGAAATACCCTTTGCGAAGGTATTAATCCGTCGCTTCTCCCTCCAGCTATGGGTTAAATAACAGGATAAATTCTATAGCCTTGGTGGGCACTCTGTCTACAGGAGAAGGCAATTTCAACCTACTGCGGAAAAAAAATTCTGCTCAGTGTGTCATGTCTCTTTCGAGATATGATCCCCCACCAGCGTCTATCACACATGGCACGTAACTGACTGATATGAATAAAAGGATTGAATAGCAAGACACATTGGATTCTATAGCCTTATTTGCCAACCAGTCTACCACAGAAAATAATCGCAACCTACTTGAGAAAAACCTTCTGCCCAGTCAGTCATGTCTCTTTTAAGAGGTGATCGTCAAAGCGTGTATACCGTATCGGACTTAACTAACTGAAATGAATAAAACGATTAAATAATAGGACTTGTTAGGTTCTACAGCCTTATTTGCCAACCAGTGTACCACAGAAATAGCAATCTACTACGGGAAAATCTTCTGCCCAGTCAGTCTTGTTTCTTTCGAGATATGATCAGCCAAGCATGTATCGCATATGGCATTTACCTGACTGATATGGATAAAAAGAATTTAATAGCAGGACGGGATTGGGTTCTATAGACTTATTTGGCAACCAGATATCACCATCTCTGCAAGGTCAGGACTTTTTCAATATACTCCAGCTCATATAAGTATATTTGCCTTTTTTTCTTTTCATTCCTGTTGTGCGTTCAAAATGAAGTGTACACGCTTTGACGATCACCTCTTCAAAAATGATGAATATTATCCGTTTGAGTGTTTAGTTCATATAGGGAGTAGTATGAGGAAAGTTCTATGATCTGAATCTGTTTTATTGGCTGAAGATGTTGGAGATATCTGCTTGATAAATAGCACCTGTTATATGCTCTCATATATGTATTAAAATTAGAAAAAACATCCGATTACGCTACCATGGATTCAACCTTTCGGTATCGTCAAGTATTATAGATTAACTCATTTTCTAACACTTTATTTTGAACGCACAACAGGAATTAAAAGAAAAAAAGACAAAAATCCTTATATGAACTGGAGTATATTGAATAAAGTCCAGACATTGCAGAGATGGTAATATATCATCAAGTTGTACTAAAAAGAACATTTCTATAACGAGAAAGTTTACTAAATGAAAAACCCGCAATAATATATGTATGTATACACATTATAAAGTATGTTTTTCGTTCATACAAACCCGGATGAAAGTATGTAAAAAAAAAACTATTTTGGCAACACAGAAATTAATGGCAAACTACTGCAGGAATATTATGATCACTCAGTCATGTCTCTTTCAAGACATGATCGCCCAAGCGTGTATCAATTATAGCACTTAACTGACTGATATTCCTTCTATGAAGAATATCTTTTGAGCTTGGTTTGGACACTTTCATGTCAATTCTCTGACTTTTACATCGAACAATGTCGTATGTAGCATATGTTTTGACCACCTTATATTTAAGAAACGGGTCATGTATCTATTGTGAATGCAGACTTGTGTTTATTGACTAACGATCTGCTTCGTTGTTTTTTTTTCTGAGAGCGTGTGAAATGCAAAAACATATCTTGCTCATTTTACCTATATCTTCTCATTTCGTAGATATGGCTTAACATCGTTGATAATTCTCAAATATTTGGCTAAAGATTGGTTTACTATAAAGATTTTTCTTCTTCAGAAGCAGTGTAAGCATCAATCTCTCTAGTTTCTGTAGAATAAAATCATGCAAAACAATTTTGTATTTAGCCACCAGCTTAGACTCTTTGATGACAAACACATGCCTCCATACGGATTAAATTTTATGCGACATAAATATTTCTGTGATTTATGGCATATCAACTCGTTGGGTGATTTAATGCTGAAAATTATTGTTTTTTCCCCCCTAAATAAAGTTTTGTATTTAAAAAGTCAACTTCTTTTTAAATACCAATTAGCTGGAACATAAAAAAGAAGAGCACCCAGAAAACATAACTCCTACAGGACATAGATAAGTAAATACAACAGACAGCGGGTAAGCGCGAAGAGTGCATTTAATGGACTTATTTGAAGGCATGACATAACAGAGCAACGACAAAACGAATAGTAATGAGAATGAAAAGGCAGTAGTGAAGAGCCATGATCGTAATTATTTTGGTATATAAAAGTAAAAGTTGAAATTCCATTAGCAGATTTGGTTGCGTATTTTGAAGGCATGACAGAACAGAGCAACGACAAAACGAATAATGTGAGAATGAAAAGGCAGTAGTGAAGAGCCATGATCGTAATTATTTTGGTATATAAAAGTAAAAGTGAAATTCCATTAGCAGTTTTCGTTGCGTATTTTGAAGGCATGACAGAACAGAGCAACGACAAAACGAATAGTAATGAGAATGAAAAGGCAGTGATGAGGAAACCATGATCGTAATTATTTTGGTATATAAAAGTAAAAGTGAAATTCCATTAGCAGTTTTCGTTGCGTATTTTGAAGGCATGACAGAACAGAGCAACGACAAAACGAATAGTAATGAGAATGAAAAGGCAGTAGTGAAGAGCCATGATCGTAATTATTTTGGTATATAAAGTAAAAGTGAAATTCCATTAGCAGTTTTCGTTGCGTATTTTGAAGGCATGACAGAACAGAGCAACGACAAAACGAATAATGAGAATGAAAAGGCAGTAGTGAAGAGCCATGATCGTAATTGTTTGGTATATAAAAGTAAAAGTGAAATTCCATTAGCAGTTTTCGTTGCGTATTTTGAAGGCATGACAGAACAGAGCAACGACAAAACGAATAGTAATGAGAATGAAAAGGCGATGAGTGAAGAGCCATGATCGTAATTATTTGGTATATAAAAGTAAAGTGAAATTCCATTAGCAGTTTTCGTTGCGTATTTTGAAGGCATGACAGAACAGAGCAACGACAAAACGAATAGTAATGAGAATGAAAAGGCAGTAGTGAAGAGCCATGATCGTAATTATTTTGGTATATAAAAGTAAAAAGTGAAATTCCATTAGCAGTTTTCGTTGCGTATTTTGAAGGCATGACAGAACAGAGCAACATTAAAGCAGATAATGAGAATGAAAAGGCAGTAGTGAAGAGCCATGATCGTAATTATTTTGGTATATAAAAGTAAAAGTTGAAATTCCATTAGCAGATTTGGTTGCGTATTTTGAAGGCATGGGAGAACAGAGCAACGACAAAACGAATAGTAATGAGAATGAAAAGGCAGTAGTGAAGAGCCATGATCGTAATTATTTTGGTATATAAAAGTAAAAGTGAAATTCCATTAGCAGTTTTCGTTGCGTATTTTGAAGGCATGACAGAACAGAGCAACGACAAAACGAATAGTAATGAGAATGAAAAGGCAGTAGTGAAGAGCCATGATCGTAATTATTTTTGAGTATATAAAAGTAAAAGTTGAAATTCCATTAGCAGATTTGGTTGCGTATTTTGAAGGCATGGGAGAACAGAGCAACGACAAAACGAATAGTAATGAGAATGAAAAGGAAGGAGTGAAGAGCCATGATCGTAATTATTTTGGTATATAAAAGTAAAGGTAATTCCATTAGCAGTTTTCGTTGCGTATTCTGAAGGCATGACAGAACAGAGCAACGACAAAACGGAAATAATGTGAAAAGGCAGTAGTGAAGAGCCATGATCGTAATTATTTTGGTATATAAAAGTAAAAGTTGAAATTCCATTAGCAGTTTTTGTTGCGTATTTTGAAGGCATGGCAGAACAGAGCAACGACAAAAACAAATAGTAATGAGAACGAAAAGGCAGTAGTGAAGAGCCATGATCGTAAATATCTTGCTATACAAAAGTAAAAGTTGAAATTCCATTAGCAGTTTTTGTTGCGTTTTTTTAAAGCAAGACCTCTTTAAAAAATCTGTTTCTGTATTTGTATTTATTTCATTTTCCGATGCAAGTTATAAAAACACGCTTATTGGCAATTTTCCCAAATTATGCATTCGTCTGAACTTAGTGACTTACAAATTTCAAAAAATGATTGCTGTCTGTAAGTAGATATATAATATAGGCAAAACTTAATGGCTAATTCATACGAGATAAACAGTAAATAAACGACTGACCAGAAGCAAAATCTTCATCTGAAATAGGAAACACAATTTGAACTGCATACCTTTAATCAAAGACAGTAGATAAGGAGAAAGACAGTAGACAAAGAAAACAAAAGACAGATGAATATTATCCGTTTGAGTGTTTAGTTCATCTAGGGAGTAGTATGAGGAAAGTTCTATGATCTGAATCTGTTTTATTGGCTGAAGGTGTTGGAGATATCTGCTTGATAAATAGCACCTGTTCTATGCTCTCATATATGTATTAAAATTTGAAAAATCAGCCGCTACCATGGTTTCAAACTTTCTGTATCGTCAAGTATTATAGATAAACTCATTTTCTAACACTTCATTTTGAACGCACAACAGGAATTTAAAAGAAAAAAAAGACAAAAATCCTTATATGAACTGGAGTATATTGAAAAAAGTTCTGACCTTGCAGAGATGGTGATATCCGCAAGTTGTACCAAGAAGAACAGTTGTCTATAGTATAATTTCTATAACGAGAATGATTACTAAATGAAAAATTCGAAATAATATATGTATGTATACACATTATAAAGTACGTTTTTGTTTCATACAAACCCGGATGAAAGTATGTAAAAAAAAACTATTTTGGTAGTCTTGACTAACTAATCTGCTTACTTTAAACTTCTTATGCGTTTTAATCGTCCGAATCCTAATGAATAGAGAGAGAAGCAGAATCAAGCCAGAGATAGGACAGGAACAGTGCGAGTTCGTTAAAGACACTGGACCAAGAAACGTCATATATATGATATGGGTGCCCTCAAAAGGAGAATACAAATGAAGAAAGACTTGTGCCTGTGTTTTATCTATTATGCGAAAGCATTCGACAAAATACGCCACAAAGAATTGATGGAGATGCTCAACAACTTCGACATTTTTGGGAGAGACATTAGAGTAATCAAGAAACTCTATTGGCAGCAAACTGCTTGTATACGGACAGGTAACGAATTCAGCAGATATACAAAGATAGAAAGGAGCGTAAGACAAGGATGTGCTTTTTCACCGGATCTGTTCAACTTGTACAACGAGAATATTTCGAGAAACCTAGATGATATGCCAGAATTTATCATCGGAGGCCACAATTTGAACAACATAAAATACACAGATGATACAGTGCTGATTGCAGACACGGAAAGGAAACTACAAGACCTCCTACAGAAGGTAGCTTAACAGAGTGACAAATAAACTGCAAGAAAACCGAATGCATGGTCATCAGCAAAAAAAAAGCAACCCAAAATGCCAATTACATGTGTGGGATACTAACATCAAGCAGGTACAAAAATTTAAATACCTGTGAAGTGTTCTAACAGAAAATAGAAAGTGCGACACAGAGATCCGAAGCCGAATTGGCATGGCGAAGGACGCGTTCTAGAAGCTGGGTAAAGTATTAAGACACAGGAAACTTTCACTAGAAACAAACAAGAGAGTACTAGACTGGTATATGATGTCAGTTCTTCAATGTGGCAATGAATGTTGGACAATACCATCAATGAAGAAGGAAAAACTTGAAGCAGCTGAAATGTGGTTCTACAGAAGGATGCTGCGGATATCATGGACTGAGCATGTGAGCAACGATGAGGTATTGGAAAGGACAGAAACTAAACGGAAATTAATATTGAACATCAGGACAAGAACCTGATACTAACAGGCGAGATAGAGGGGAAAAGAGACAGAGGAAAGCAGCGGACAACACATTTGAAGGGCCTGAGCAGGTGGATGACAGAACGAGGGCTGCGTGGTGTAACGGAAGAAAGCGTGCTAAGAGTCACTAGTGACAGGGAGACGTGGAAAGCCATGATCGCCTACGCCCTGAAAGGGCAAGGCATATATAAGAAGTTGTGTGTTTTAAACTCCCTGTTGTGTGTTCAAAATAAAGTGTTAGGAAATCTATTAATCCTATAAAATCTGACGATACCAAAAGTTTGAAACCATGGCAACGTTGATATTCCTAATTTTAATATTTTAATGTTCTGCTTGTTAGTTCGTTATCATTTTTTCTTTAAATGTGTATTGACCACTTTTTAAGACAACTATTTACTATTCTAATTTAACTCTGCCAAATACTATTTTGTAATTATACATACACACACACACACACACACACACACACACACACACATATATATATATATATATATATATATATATATATATATATATATAATGATACGAACATGGATTGTTTTAGGTTAAGTAATCTTTTTAAAACATTGTAAAAAAAACTCCAACACACGTATACATACCTCACTTTCCCTAATTCTATCTCTTTCTCTCACTCTCTTTCTATCTGTTTCCTTTACTCTATGTCACTATGTCTCTTTCACTCACTTTCTCTCTATCTCATACATACACCCGCATTACAGCCCTAATATGAAGCAAAAACAGAAATGGAATACACCCTGTCGCGCCAGTGGGTCTAAAACTGACCATATGGTAAAAAAGAGGAAACCTAAACAGTTGTTACAATTAATTTGCATAAGTGCATATATATATATATATATATATATATATAATTTTTTTTTCAATTAATTTTACTTTTAAATGAGTTCCATCTTCTCCCAGTATAATGAGTAATCCTTTGGTTTTGTCCTTTTTTTTTTTTTTTTTGACCCTTTATAATTAAGCCAAAGAAGCCCTTGATAAGTGCTGGCCGAAAGGTTCCTCGAGTTTGGGATAATTATGACGTCTACTTTATTTAAGGCTATGAGTGTTTTCTGTGGGTCCAAATCATATATATATATATATATATATATATATATATATATATATATATATATGCGTGATACTCGGATATAGAATCTGATCTGATCAAATGTGTAGGCAATGTAAAATATTTTTATTCTGAACACCTGTACTTTTGGTTTCGTTACGAGATTTGGTCGGCGTCTTCAGGTGAGAATGAACGACAAATATGTAATTTTTACTTTTTGCTTTTGTTTTTTGTCCTTTTATTAAGGCCGTTACTACCTGTTTGTCAGGTAAGAGTCGACTGGAAAGAACAAAAATAAATGAATAAATGAGGCACGCAGTTATTTTCTACTTTCATTCCAAGCAGATTTCAGCCGTATATTCAGTCACTAACGGCTTTAATAAAAGCAAAAAGAATAAAAACAAAAAAAAACAAAAAAAAAACACAAAAGCACAACGTTTTGTCTTTCGCTCTCACCTGAAAACGTCTTGCTAACTAAGGCGAAACTATTTTTCACTGTCTCAATTTTCGCACAGAAATAGGTGCGTGACAAACAAATATATATATATTTTCGAAGAATATTTAAAAATGTAGACATTTAATTTTAGAGGAAAAAGTTACATTAATGCCACACGAATTACAGACAGTTGATTTCCTGCATTAAATATTTTTTTAATTTTATTTTCTGAATTATGACATATTAAATCTGAAAAAAATATAAAGTCTCATTATTTTAAATATTTTAGTCGCGTATAAGACTTAAATAATTAAATTAACCATTTGCACTTTTTTTTTTTTACATATTTGATTTTTGTTTGACAAAACAATTACTTTTTTAAAATCACGGGGGAAAATATTCATATTTTTTTTTCGAACTAATGAATTTTTTAAATTAAATATAAAGGCGCATTTTTCTTTTAATAAAAAATATTTTAGTCTAGTTTGACACGTGTGATTTGATTTCTGTGACGTAATGTAGACACCATCTTAGATCTTAGATGTTTTACGAAGCAAATGTAAACAATCGGCTCCAGTGGCCAAAACGTGCGAAAGGGAAAATTGCTGAACTTAAACTAAAAAAGTATGTGTCGACCTGGCTTCCCTGTAGATATATGTCTCTAGAATGTTTGAATGACGTAGCTTAAAGAATGTAGGTGTGCAAAGGGAACAGTCACGCACAGACTCACAGATTGCCTTTTATATATATAAATATATAGTTTCTATCTTTGCCACAAATATTTTCATGGAAACTGCTCTGACAAGTGCATGAGTGTCCCGACGACATGAAGCTGAAGGCACTTCTACGCCAACAGTTTCATTTCTCGCACATTCCGTCTATGGAACTCACCCCCATACACTTACATCCCTGATATCTCCAATCTTCAAAAATTTTAAAAGATTTTTCTACTTTCATAGTGCTTTGTTACAGTGCTTTACTATTTCCCCATAGCTAGGACCATGAAAGCTCTACACCTCTGGGTCAAGGTGAACATGGCAACAACAGCAATTAAGAGGTGGTTCCACGCGACTCAAAACCAATAAGAGGCCTTGCTGCCAGATGTAGTTTATCGTCATACCCAGGACTATTCTGTAACTGCAAATGAAGAAATTGCAAAAAAAGTTTTCAAAATTTTTCAGTCAACTAATAAATGTAAATATGTTGGTTTACGATCGAGTACTGATTTACTAATACGCCATCCCTTGGTTAAATGGAACAACAACTTCTGAATTGATATATTTATGTAGTGAACTTTTTTGTATTTGTTTTTATCCGGTCCGTGGCATTTAATTCTGGTGTCAGCTACTTCCGCTTGTGGTTCTTCTCAGAGAGATTTCGTTTATAAACTTGTGTTCGTTTCAGTTTGAAAGGGCAAGAGAGACAAATAACACCTGATAGAATTTGGGGTAAAGGAGAAGATGTGAATCATAGGGGACAAACACGTCAACAAATCAATATATATGTAGAGATATGAATAGGTTGAGATAGATAGATAGATAGATAGATAGATAGATAGATAGATAGATATGTGAATGCATTGAATAAATAGATAAAGAGAAATATGTACAGAGAAAATATGACCAGATAGAAAGAAAGAAAAAGGAAGTATATATATATATATATATATATATATATATATATATATATCGCTCATTCCGTAACGAATTAGAGCACTCTGGCTATTGGGCGTGTATAATGATAATGTATGCGCTAAAAAGTCTGACTACTTCTAACGAGCTCCCATACCCCAGAGGAAGAATCGCCGACTGACGCCATTCGGTCGAGTTTCAATTCTGGGTTAAAAAGTAATCGGTGTCTAACCGTACTGATGAGCTGTGATACAGCGAAACAAATCTTGCTGCGGATTACTATATATATATAGTCATCCGCAGACAGATCTGTTTCGCTGTATTACAGCTCATCAGTACGGCTTAGACTCAGGCCGCTTCCTAACCAAGGATCAAAACCTGACCGAATCGGCGTCAGTCGGTGATTCTGCCTCTGGGCCACGAGCGTCCGGTAGAAGAAGGCAGGCTTGTTAGCGCGTATAAACACGCCCAATAGCTATAGTGATCCAATTCATTATCGAATGAGCGGTGCGTAAATGCCGGAGTAGCTACTGTTTACAAAGTCTCCTACTCTTCCAGAGTGCCTAATCAGGGTGTGAGAGCGTAAATACTATAGTCATCCGCAGACAGATCTGTTTCTCTGTATTACAGCCCATCAGTACGGCTTAAGCTCCGGCCGCTTCCTAACCCAGGACTGAAACCTGACCGAATCGGCGTCAGTCGGTATATATATATACATATATATATATATATAGAGAGAGAGAGAGAGAGAGAATATGGGTGGAAGATGAGATAGAGATAGACAGAAAGATATATATATATATATATATATATATATATATATATATATATATTGTTTTTCTTTAATCCGAAGTTGAAGATAAATTCCAAGAACCTGATCCTAATCAATATTAAAAATATTTAACATTAAAAAGTGATGAAGGCAGAGAGCTCATTGTATTAAGAATACAGAGCCAATATAAATTAGAGAAAATTTTCAAAATTCAAAAGTGTCCGACACCTTTGAATTTTGAAAATTTTCTCTAATATATATATATATATATATATATATATATATATATATATATATATTATAAATTATAGTTTATAACATGTACAAATTACAAATTACTACAAAAGTGTACATGTCGAAACAAAAACTTTTGTAGCTTTTTGTATTTTGCACATGTTCTAAATTATAATTTATAACAAATATTCATAGCTCTATTTCTATATTGAGCACTGTTTTAAATTAACGTTTTGAACGTTGTTAATATTTTCTTCGTTCTTTATTCACTAGAATATATAATATATATATATATATATATATATATATATATATATATATATATACAAAGAGAGAGAGAGTGAGTGAGAGGTGGAAAAAGAGATAGAAAAAGATGATATATAGTGAGAAAAAGTGAGAAAGGTAGAAAGAGAGATATAGGGAGAAAGTGTGATAAGTATATAGATATACATATATATATGAATATATTGAATAGAGAGAGATACGTTTGGAGCGAGATATCAATAGATAGATAGATAGATAGATAGATAGATAGATTTAACACTGAAACTTTATAGCTATTGTGTTGCAGTATAATAATAATAATAATAATAATAATAATAATAATAATAATAATAATTACCATAGATAGATAGATAGAAATACATTGAAGACTTGTTTAGTGTTGCCTCAGGTTATTATTATTATTATTATTATTATTATTAGTAGTAGTAGTAGTAGTAGTAGTAGTAGTAATGTTATAAATATGCTAAACAGAATTATGATGACAAGTACCGTCGTTACCGACTGATACGTCATGCCTTAAAACACTTCTATGTTTAATCAGCTAACGGTGGGTAGAGAAGAAAAACTGACATAACTGAGAACCCATACCGGCCATAGCAGAACACTAACCTGTCAAACATAAAATTAAAGCCACGGAGAATATATCGGACATACCAGGGGAAAAAGGACTAAAGAAGGAGGAATTGCATTTATATATATTAAGTATGTTCACTATGGCTGGTTGGTACCGCTTCCATACGGTACCTTGGTTGGTGTGTGATTTAACAGGATTTTGCCTACAGCAATATGCCTGTAATGATAATAAGGATATTAAACGTTTCCTTATAAGCACCCATTCGGCATTCCTTGACTAATCAGTTAATCTTGCTAAAAATTATAAAATCTTTCTGCTCAGGAAAATTTTCATGAAAACAGTTTTCTCAAGTCCAGTCGTTGTTAGTACTTTTTCCAGTATTGATGAAGATTTCCTTCCTTGCCTTTTGTTTGAGTTTAAGTGAAATGTCAGTAACCTGATTATGTCATTAATCTCTCTTCGTGAGCAATTCATTTTAGTTGCTGCTGTTGTTGACAGTCTTACATTGATTTGGTTTTGGTCATTTGGTGCACTTATGTCTTTGTAACAGCAGCTCATCAGATTCATTGTAGGATGGTCCTCGCTGTAGCGTACTCGTTTTAGTCGATCGAAATCTTTTATTAACCATCGATCTGAGAAAACATTTTGTTTATAGCCGACAGTTTTAGCCTGCACCAGTCGCTACAGTTTACAAATGATTGACTTAGTTACAGTTTTTGCTCCGATGAACTTAACTCATTGGTGCCCCTATGTATAAATTAATTCAAGCTACTAGATTAGCAACCAGGTTCCATCTTTTTAAAGTGAAATCAATAAAGTATTACTGCAACTTCTACTCTAACATCTTCACTTCCCGCCGGTAGAATTCCCTTCCGTATACTTGCTTCTCCGATAGCTACAATCTACAAGAATTTAAATGTTAAGTCAATAGTCATTTTTTTATCTCACCGACTCGCATTCTTTCTCTCATGATCTTTTTATCCGTACACTCCACTCTCATCACACCAGTTTCTCTTTTTTCTTTTACCCACTTCTTGACACCCCCTATACTTTGTCCCTCTTTCTCGTCATTTTTTCTCATGTAACCCCCTGCGCACCAGTGGCAGTAAAACTGCCTTCTTTGCCGCGAAAGGATTAAAAAAAAGGACATGGCAACAATGCGGCGACAAGCATTTGGAGCCAAACACTTTTTGAAAAAAATACATTTGTCTGGCAAAAGAAACCAGCTAAAAGAAATACGTCTGTTCTTTAATGACCAGACTAGCATTGACACGGATCTGAGGCAGGGAAATATTTTTGGGTAGGTCAGCGGATTCAAGGAACGACAGTTTCAACCTAGACGATAATTAATTAAAAGTACGAAACACTCAGAGAATTGTACGATGGGGTAACCGGTTTTATCAAACGGCAAAACTTTATGTTTGCTTACGAAATTTTCAATTTCATACCAGCTGGTTCTATGTGCCCTTTTCTTTTCAGGGCCCAGGCGATCATAGTCCTCCACGTCTGCCGATCCTTGGTGACTCTTAACACGGTGTTACCTCACCCAACCCTCGCTATGCCATCCACCTGCCTAGGCCCATCTAGTATTTTTACACGCTGCTTTCCCCTATCTCTATTTTCCGCTATCTGGCTTGTGACTATCAGATTCTTTAAGCCTTTTTTCCTCAGTACATATCCCAGGAACTTTAGCTGTCTTTTCCTTTGCGTTTCCATCCTTTCCAAAACCTCATTGTTACTCAAGTGCTCAATCTATGATACAAGCAGCATCCTTCTATAGAACCACATTCCAATCGCTTCAATTTTTCTTTTACCGTTGACTAGCAATATAGTCCGGCGTTGCTCGGGTGTAATGAAAACTTTAAAACTAATCCATGGTCCTGGAGCTCAGACTCAACCTAAAGAATGTTTGTGTGAAGTTTGGTGAGAATCGGATAAAAATCGTGGATTTGTATAAAGGACATACAGACAGATAAACACACACACACACACAGAAACATATTGCCTTATATATATATATATATATTATCGATTTTTAGCACTATTGTAAGAACTGCAACCTTGAAGCTTTTGAATATCGTTTCTTATGTCTTTGTCTATAAGTGTATCAAATTTGATTAAAATCGGACCACTCCTTCTATAACCCGATTTTTTCGATTATCGATTTTCGATATTTATAGGGAGTACCTCGACACAAATCCTAGCTAAGAACACTCGCAGACGCTTATAGTACAACTGTGTAAATTTTCAAGATAATCGGTTTAGCCGTTTCGGAGTCTATAAGTATCGGACACACACACACACACACACACACACACATACACACACACACACACACATACACACACACACAGACAAATTTCGATTTATAAATAAGTTTAAATGAAATTGTCCAGCATTCAGCATTTCCCAGATTGTAACAGACATCATACAACAATCCAGTGCTCGCTTTTTGTTTATTTTAGAGAAATTTTCCTGTCTCTTAATACTCTGCTCATCTCCTGGAATGCTTCCTTCGCCATGCCAATTCGCCTTCGGATCTCTGTGTCGCACTTTCCTTCTTTTGTTAGAAGATTTCCCAGGTATTTAGATTTTTGTACCTGCTTGATTTTAGAATCCCCCGAGTGTATCTAGCAATTTTAGGCTGCTCCTCTTGCTGATGACCATGCATTCGGTTTTTTGTAGTTTATTTGTAGTCCTTTCTTTTTTAGCCCTTTTTTTTTTCGCCTCAGCTAAGAGGTGAAAAATATCCGGATTTGATTATGTCATAACTACCCGAAAGGAGAAATGGTTTTAAATAGTGCGCATAGAAGACTTTTATAAGCCATTTTGCATGTAAATGAATGTTTTAGCATATTTGAATGTGTCTATATTCTAACTAGTATTGCCTAGAAGTAGTATTAAACCGCGCTGGGTGGGATTACATCCTTGTGCAAATTAATTGAAACTAAACAATAATGTCTTCGTAGGATCTTTCACATTTTCCCTGATCGAGTATACGTCGTCTCTTGGCATTGCCATTCTCTTCCAAACGCATTTTCTTTGCGTTTTAGCCTACAGGATCTACTTTGTTTCTTCGCGTTGTAAAATGGTTGCGATCTTTAGCCTTGGAAAACTCTGAAGAATAAAGCTATTTCCGTTTTCAACCTACTTCACTTCTAATCATATCTTACACTGCATCCATCATTACCATTTGAACTGAGAAACTCTATCTTAAGAGCCTCTCCTGCTTTATATTTAGCGACATTTAGTAAAGAAAAGCTTTGGTCAATGATTTTTAAAAAAAGAGGAAGACATTTTGAATTCTAAATTTTCGTAACTTATTCGAACATAGCTAATTCCTTTCTTTTGAAACCTTATTAGAGAATCGATTTTTCATTTAAAATGTGTATAATTCAGAACTGCTTTGACTTGATAAAAAGCGGGTACAGTTTAAGTGTTAAATACTGTACCTGCTTGTGCATCAACGTCAGAGAGATGAAGCCAATGGGTAACTGGTTTTATTAAGTGCAGGAAGAGATCGAGTGTTACACGAACAAGGACAGCCCTCGAGAAATGTCTGCTAGAAGAGATGTGGTAGGGGAAAAAAGCCTCGGGGTTTGTGTAACGCAGGGTTAAACGGGTCGGCAAAACGCAGTCTTCCAGCCATCGACACTGGCTGACCCGAAACACTATAATTCGATTTGTGTGAATATATCGATACATCCTTTGTTCAATGAGTAAAAGAATAGCCTTGAGGACTCAAATCAGGAAGGAAACGATGGCAATGAAAATAAAAGACTGACTGACGGATAGATAGATAGATAGATAGATAGATAGATAGATAGATAGATAGAATAGAAATAGATAGATAGATAGATAGATAGATAGATAGATAGATAGATAGATAGATAGATAATGAACAGACTGATAGATAGATAGATAGATAGATAGATAGATAGATAGATAGATAGATAGATAATGAACAGACTGAAATAGATAGATAGATAGATAGATAGATAGATAGATAGATAGATAGATAGATAATGAACAGACTGAAATAGATCGATAGATAGATAGATAGATAGATAGATAGATAGATAGATAGATAGATAGATAGATAATGAACAAACTGAAATAGATAGATAGCTAGATAGATAGATAGATAGATAGATAGATAGATAGATAGATAGATAGATAGATAGATAATGAACAGACTGAAATAGATAGATAGATAGATAGATAGATAGATAGATAGATAGATAGATAGATAGATAATGAACAGACTGAAATAGATAGATAGATAGATAGATAGATAGATAGATAGATAGATAGATAGATAGATAATGAACAGACTGAAATAGATAGATAGATAGATAGATAGATAGATAGATAGATAGATAGATAGATAGATAATGACCAGACTGAAATAGATAGATAGATAGATAGATAGATAGATAGATAGATAGATAGATAGATAGATAATGACCAGACTGAAATAGATAGATAGATAGATAGATAGATAGATAGATAGATAGATAGATAATGACCAGACTGAAATAGATAGATAGATAGATAGATAGATAGATAGATAGATAGATAGATAGATAGATAGATAATGAACAGACTGAAATAGATAGATAGATAGATAGATAGATAGATAGATAGATAGATAGATAATGAACAGACTGAAATAGATAGATAGATAGATAGATAGATAGATAGATAGATAGATAATGAACAGACTGAAATAGATAGATAGATAGATAGATAGATAGATAGATAGATAGATAGATAGATAGATAATGAACAGACTGAAATAGATAGATAGATAGATAGATAGATAGATAGATAGATAGATAGATAGATTTATGAAAGAAAGTTAAAATGGGAAAAAGTAATGCTGGTGACTAAAATAGAGAAAGACAAAAATAAACAAACAATAGAGAACATAAAAGAAGAAGAAAAGAAAGAAAAAAATGTGAAATTCGTCAAACGACATAATGGAATAAAGAAGGAAAGAGTAAGAGTTATTAGTGAAAGAAAAAAAGAAAAAAGACAGAAAGGAGGAAGGAAAAGAAGAAAAAAGAAAAAGAGAGAAAAAATGAAAAGAAAAAAAGAAAGAAAGAAAGAAAAACGAGAAAATAAGAAAAGAAAAAAAATGAAATAATTTATTGATTTGTACTTGTGGATATCGGCTCGGAACGACAAATCGGGTAAGCCGAGTTCGAATTCCAGTTGAATTCCTTGCATTCATTTACGCGCAAATACCTTAGGGAAAAGTATTAATCCCTTTCTTCCCTCCAATTATGGATTAAATGATAGGACAGATTGGGTTCTATAACCATGGCTGGCCACCAGTCTACCGCAGAAAGCAATATCAACCTACTGCGGGATAATCAGTCTTGTCTCTTTCGAGACATGATCGCCCAAAGCGTGTATCACGTATGGCACTTAACTGACTGACTATTTAAATTCAAACAATATTTCTAGGTTTAAAGAAAGTTTTTTTTAAGCAATAATGATTTTTGAGGCTACAATGATTTACTAATTAACCCATAGCAGGGTCCATACTTTTCATAATGGTATGTGAGTGTAAGTTAAAATACCGTCTGGAATTGGAACTCGGCTCTTCGATTTTCGAATCCCGTTCTGTTTCCCATTCCAATACCCACACATCCAGGCTTACAGCACCTGGTATCACAAAGAACTGGCCAATCTCGACGTTGCTTAATTTCCCTGATCGTATGGGAATCGGTTTTTGAACGTGTTAAGCCCGCAAGCCAAAAATATGAAGAAAGACAGACGAACGAAAATAAAAGAAGAAAAAAAAGATGAAAAAAGAAGAAAAAAAATGAAACGAAAGAGGAAAGAGTAAGAAATAAAATGAAGTTAAACAAGGAAAGAAAGAAAAGAAAGAAAGAGGGAAGGAAGGAAGGAATTAATGAAAGAGTAATTGCAACGGTGAGCTGTACAGCTGTGAAATATCTCTACGTTGACGTGCGGGTTGGGCTGAGGCTGAAGTTATGTTCGGGGGGGGGTCAGATACGATGGTAAACGTGCCCAAAACCCGCAGGCAAAGGAAGTTTTGCTACTTTTGAAAATAACCATAATTTTCTTGTACCTACGAAGTACCCTGACTAATATCTTTTTATGTTCCAAAAAGAAAGATTTGTACGAATTTATATAAAAATTAAACACTTTTTGTCATAACGCAAATAACAATTTTCAATTACAAACAAATATTATTAAGAGCTAAATGAATTTTGATTATCACAAGGAAGACTGCAAATAAACGGACATGTATCAAAATTATTTTATGTTTCCAGGCTAGTGTTTTTTAAACATATTTTTTTTTAAATTTCAGGGAGTACGTATAGAATGACTCGAGCTTTAAGCTGGGGTGCTCTCTAAGTGGAGTGACGACAACGAATCTATAGCTGTATCTATTTCCAAGTAAGTTTGCTGTGCCATTCCAGAATATTTTTTTGTCAGAATCCTTCTTACACATTTATAATTTTACCATTTATCAGTGCATTGAATACTGTTGCCGTATCTGCTGCCGTGACTTGGCATTTTAACTTCAGTTACACGATCACAGACGGGTTGTGATTCCCGCCTATGGAACTTCTTTCCATTTACTTGCTTCTCTGATAGCTACAATCTCCAAAAATTAAAATTCGACGTCAACTTACATCTTCTATCTTCCCGAATCCTATCCACCATTCTTCAACACATCTTAGTCATTTTTCTCACTCTAACCACGAGTGGACTAGGAGCACATTCGCTTTGCTTCGAGTAAAATGATTAAAAATAAAATACAAAATATCTTAAGGACACATGGCCCAGTGAATATAGGCATTGGTTAGTTCCTGTGACTTGACCCACAGAGTTGTGAGTTCAATACCAAGCTTCAAGTAACTTGCAAGGTTAGAGGGAAATAACTCATGACTTCTAATCGTGCCATTACTACTACATTTACTAATAAGAATGATATACCCCAGAGATTGTAATAAAGAATTCCTAGCAACTGAAAACTGAAGGAGCAGCGTACAACGGCTGAAACGTCGTAAAAATAGCAACAAAGATGAGGACAATAGTCCGAATAATGTAAATACTGTACAGAATAGCTGTTATAATCATGATTTACAAAGTGATCTCTTCTTCCGACATATTATTCGATAAAGAACGAAATATTGAACAAACACTAATGTGTCGTGCTAGGATTTTTTCCTCGTCAGAATCGTTTGGTTCGTTCGTTTTATGGCACAAATCTACCAATGGTCCGTGTACTGGATACTGTTACCATATCTGGTCAGGCGATTCTGCTATTTATCTCGGGGTTCTCGACATAATTCAAGGTAGGAACTGCAATGTACAGTCGATCCCGTATTGGCTGGTCGACTTCAGTCATTTTTTCTCGGGGTTCTCGACATAATTCAAAGTAGGAACTGCAATGTACAGTCAATCCCGAATTGGCTGATCGATTTCAGTCACTTTTTCTCGGGGTTCTCGACATATTTCATAGTCGTAACTGCAATGTACGGTCGATCCCGAATTGGCTGGTCGACTTCAGTCACTTTTTCTCGGGGTTCTCGACATAATTCATAGTCGGAACTGCAATGTACAGTCGATCCCGAATTGGCTGGTCGACTTCAGTCATTTTTCTCGGGGTTCTCGACATAATTCAAAGTAGGAACTGCAATGTACAGTCGATCCCGAATTGGCTGATCGACTTCAATCACTTTTTCTCGGGGTTCTCGACATAATTCAAAGTCGGAACTGCAATGTACGGTCGATCCCGAATTGGCTGGTCGACTTCAGTCATTTTTTCTCGGGGTTCTCGACATAATTCAAAATAGGAACTGCAATTTAGAGTCGATCCCGAATTGGCTGGTCGACTTCAGTCATTTTTTCTCGGGGTTCTCGACATAATTCAAAATAGGAACTGCAATGTACAGTCGATCCCGAATTGGCTGGTCGACTTTAATCACTTTTTCTCGGGGTTCTCGACATAATTCAAAGTCGGAACTGCAATGTACGGTCGATCCCGAATTGGCTGGTCGACTTCAGTCATATTTTCTCGGGGTTCTCGACATAAGTCAAAGTAGGAACTGCAATGTACAGTCGATCCCGAATTGGCTGGTCGACTTCAGTCACTTTTTCTCGGGGTTCTCGTCATAATTCAAAGTCGGAACTGCAATGTACGGTCAATCCCGAATTGGCTGGCCGACTTCAGTCACATTTTCTCGGGGTTCTCGACATAATTCAAAGTCGGAACTGCAATGTACAGTCGATCCCGAATTGGCTGGTCGACTTCAGTCACTTTTTCTCGGGGTTCTCGACATAATACATAGTCGGAACTGCAATGTACAGTCGATCCCGAATTAGCTGGTCGACTTCAGTCATTTTTTCTCGGGTTTCTCGACATAATTCAAAGTAGGAACTGCAATGTACAGTCCATCCCGAATTGGCTGATCGACTTCAGTCATTTTTCTCGGGGTTCTCGTCATGATTCAAAGTCGGAACTGCAATGTACGGTCAATCCCGAATTGGCTGGCCGACTTCAGTCACATTTTCTCGGGGTTCGCGACATAATTCATAGTCGGAACTGCAATGTACAGTCAATCCCGAATTGGCTGGTCGACTTCAGTCATTTTTCTCGGGGTTCTCGACATAATTGAAAGTCGGAACTGCAATGTACAGTCAATCCCGAATTGGCTGGTCGACTTCAGTCACATTTTCTCGGGGTTTCTCGGCATAATTCATAGTCGGTACTGCAATGTACAGTCGATCCCGAATTGGCTGGTCGACGTCAGTCACTTTTTCTCGGGGTTCTCGACATAATTCATAGTCGGTACTGCAATGTACAGTCGATCCCGAATTGGCTGGTCGACGTCAGTCACTTTTTCTCGGGGTTCTCGACATAATTCATAGTCGGAACTGCAATGTACAGTCGATCCCGAATTGGCTGGTCGACTTCAGTCACTTTTTCTCGGAGTTCTCGTCATAATTCAAAGTCGGAACTGCAATGTACGGTCAATCCCGAATTGGCTGGTCGACTTCAGTCATTTTTTCTCGGGGTTCTCGACATAATTCAAAGTCGGAACTGCAATGTACGGTCGATCCCGAATTGGCTGGTCGACTTCAGTCACTTTTTCTCGGGGTTCTCGACATAATTCATAGTCGGAACTGCAATGTACAGTCGATCCCGAATTGGCTGGTCGACTTCAGTCATTTTTTCTCGGGGTTCTCGACATAATTCAAAGTAGGAACTGCAATGTACAGTCGATCCCGAATTGGCTGGTCGACTTCAGTCACTTTTTCTCGGGGTTCTCGTCATAATTCAAAGTCGGAACTGCAATGTACAGTCGATCCCGAATTGGCTGGCCGACTTCAGTCACATTTTCTCGGGGTTCTCGACATAATTCAAAGTCGGAACTGCAATGTACAGTCGATCCCGAATTGGCTGGTCGACTTCAGTCACTTTTTCTCGGGGTTCTCGACATAATTCATAGTCGGAACTGCAATGTACAGTCGATCCCGAATTGGCTGGTCGACTTCAGTCATTTATTCTCGGGGTTCTCGACGTAATTCAAAGTAGGAACTGCAATGTACAGTCGATCCCGAATTGGCTGGTCGACTTCAGTCATTTTTCTCGGGGTTCTCGACATAATTGAAAGTCGGAACTGCAATGTACAGTCCATCCCGAATTGGCTGATCGACTTCAGTCACTTTTTCTCGGGGTTCTCGTCATGATTCAAAGTCGGAACTGCAATGTACGGTCAATCCCGAATTGGCTGGCCGACTTCAGTCACATTTTCTCGGGGTTCTCGACATAATTCATAGTCGGAACTGCAATGTACAGTCAATCCCGAATTGGCTGGTCGACTTCAGTCATTTTTCTCGGGGTTCTCGACATAATTGAAAGTCGGAACTGCAATGTACAGTCAATCCCGAATTGGCTGGTCGACTTCAGTCACATTTTCTCGGGGTTCTCGGCATAATTCATAGTCGGTACTGCAATGTACAGTCGATCCCGAATTGGCTGGTCGACGTCAGTCACTTTTTCTCGGGGTTCTCGACATAATTCATAGTCGGTACTGCAATGTACAGTCGATCCCGAATTGGCTGGTCGACGTCAGTCACTTTTTCTCGGGGTTCTCGACATAATTCATAGTCGGAACTGCAATGTACAGTCAATCCCGAATTGGCTGGTCGACTTCAGTCATTTTTCTCGGGGTTCTCGACATAATTGAAAGTCGGAACTGCAATGTACAGTCAATCCCGAATTGGCTGGTCGACTTCAGTCACATTTTCTCGGGGTTCTCGGCATAATTCATAGTCGGTACTGCAATGTACAGTCGATCCCGAATTGGCTGGTCGACGTCAGTCACTTTTTCTCGGGGTTCTCGACATAATTCATAGTCGGTACTGCAATGTACAGTCGATCCCGAATTGGCTGGTCGACGTCAGTCACTTTTTCTCGGGGTTCTCGACATAATTCATAGTCGGAACTGCAATGTACAGTCGATCCCGAATTGGCTGGTCGACTTCAGTCACTTTTTCTCGGAGTTCTCGTCATAATTCAAAGTCGGAACTGCAATGTACGGTCAATCCCGAATTGGCTGGTCGACTTCAGTCATTTTTTCTCGGGGTTCTCGACATAATTCAAAGTCGGAACTGCAATGTACGGTCGATCCCGAATTGGCTGGTCGACTTCAGTCACTTTTTCTCGGGGTTCTCGACATAATTCATAGTCGGAACTGCAATGTACAGTCGATCCCGAATTGGCTGGTCGACTTCAGTCATTTTTTCTCGGGGTTCTCGACATAATTCATAGTCGGAACTGCAATGTACAGTCGATCCCGAATTGGCTGGTCGACTTCAGTCACTTTTTCTCGGGGTTCTCGTCATAATTCAAAGTCGGAACTGCAATGTACAGTCGATCCCGAATTGGCTGGCCGACTTCAGTCACATTTTCTCGGGGTTCTCGACATAATTCAAAGTCGGAACTGCAATGTACAGTCGATCCCGAATTGGCTGGTTGACTTCAGTCACTTTTTCTCGGGGTTCTCGACATAATTCATAGTCGGAACTGCAATGTACAGTCGATCCCGAATTGGCTGGTCGACTTCAGTCATTTTTTCTCGGGGTTCTCGACGTAATTCAAAGTAGGAACTGCAATGTACAGTCGATCCCGAATTGGCTGGTCGACTTCAGTCATTTTTCTCGGGGTTCTCGACATAATTGAAAGTCGGAACTGCAATGTACAGTCCATCCCGAATTGGCTGATCGACTTCAGTCACTTTTTCTCGGGGTTCTCGTCATGATTCAAAGTCGGAACTGCAATGTACGGTCAATCCCGAATTGGCTGGCCGACTTCAGTCACATTTTCTCGGGGTTCTCGACATAATTCATAGTCGGAACTGCAATGTACAGTCAATCCCGAATTGGCTGGTCGACTTCAGTCATTTTTCTCGGGGTTCTCGACATAATTGAAAGTCGGAACTGCAATGTACAGTCAATCCCGAATTGGCTGGTCGACTTCAGTCACATTTTCTCGGGGTTCTCGGCATAATTCATAGTCGGTACTGCAATGTACAGTCGATCCCGAATTGGCTGGTCGACGTCAGTCACTTTTTCTCGGGGTTCTCGACATAATTCATAGTCGGTACTGCAATGTACAGTCGATCCCGAATTGGCTGGTCGACGTCAGTCACTTTTTCTCGGGGTTCTCGACATAATTCATAGTCGGAACAGCAATGTACAGTCGATCCCGAATTGGCTGGTCGACTTCAGTCACTTTTTCTCGGAGTTCTCGTCATAATTCAAAGTCGGAACTGCAATGTACGGTCAATCCCGAATTGGCTGGTCGACTTCAGTCATTTTTTCTCGGGGTTCTCGACATAATTCAAAGTCGGAACTGCAATGTACGGTCGATCCCGAATTGGCTGGTCGACTTCAGTCACATTTTCTCGGGGTTCTCGACATAATTCATAGTCGGAACTGCAATGTACAGTCGATCCCGAATTGGCTGGTCGACTTCAGTCATTTTTTCTCGGGGTTCTCGACATAATTCAAAGTAGGAACTGCAATGTACAGTCGATCCCGAATTGGCTGGTCGACTTCAGTCACTTTTTCTCGGGGTTCTCGTCATAATTCAAAGTCGGAACTGCAATGTACAGTCGATCCCGAATTGGCTGGCCGACTTCAGTCACATTTTCTCGGGGTTCTCGACATAATTCAAAGTCGGAACTGCAATGTACAGTCGATCCCGAATTGGCTGGTCGACTTCAGTCACTTTTTCTCGGGGTTCTCGACATAATTCATAGTCGGAACTGCAATGTACAGTCGATCCCGAATTGGCTGGTCGACTTCAGTCATTTTTTCTCGGGGTTCTCGACGTAATTCAAAGTAGGAAACTGCAATGTACAGTCGATCCCGAATTGGCTGGTCGACTTCAGTCACTTTTTCTCGGGGTTCTCGACATAATTCATAGTCGGAACTGCAATGTACGGTCGATCCCGAATTGGCTGGTCGACTTCAGTCACTTTTTCTCGGGGTTCTCGACATAATTCAAAGTAGGAACTGCAATGTACAGTCAATCCCGAATTGGCTGGTCGACTTCAGTCACTTTTTCTCGGGGTTCTCGACATAATTCATAGTCGGAACTGCAATGTACAGTCGATCCCGAATTGGCTGGTCGGCTTCAGTCATTTTTTCTCGGGTTTCTCGACATAATTCAAAGTAGGAACTGCAATGTACAGTCCATCCCGAATTGGCTGATCGACTTCAGTCACTTTTTCTCGGGGTTCTCGTCATAATTCAAAGTCGGAACTGCAATGTACGGTCAATCCCGAATTGGCTGGCCGACTTCAGTCACATTTTCTCGGGGTTCTCGACATAATTCATAGTCGGAACTGCAATGTACAGTCAATCCCGAATTGGCTGGTCGGCTTCAGTCATTTTCTCGGGGTTCTCGACATAATTCATAGTCGGAACTGCAATGTACAGTCGATCCCGAATTGGCTGGTCGACTTCAGTCACATTTTCCCGGGGTTCTCGGCATAATTCATAGTCGGTACTGCAATGTACAGTCGATCCCGAATTGGCTGGTCGACGTCAGTCACTTTTTCTCGGGGTTCTCGACATAATTCATAGTCGGAACTGCAATGTACAGTCGATCCCGAATTGGCTGGTCGACTTCAGTCACTTTTTCTCGGAGTTCTCGTCATAATTCAAAGTCGGAACTGCAATGTACGGTCAATCCCGAATTGGCTGGTCGACTTCAGTCATTTTTTCTCGGGGTTCTCGACATAATTCAAAGTCGGAACTGCAATGTACAGTCGATCCCGAATTGGCTGGTCGACTTCAGTCACTTTTTCTCGGGGTGCTCGACATAATTCATAGTCGGAACTGCAATGTACAGTCGATCCCGAATTGGCTGGTCGACTTCAGTCACTTTTTCTCGGAGTTCTCGTCATAATTCAAAGTCGGAACTGCAATGTACGGTCAATCCCGAATTGGCTGGTCGACTTCAGTCATTTTTTCTCGGGGTTCTCGACATAATTCAAAGTCGGAACTGCAAAGTACAGTCGATCCCGAATTGGCTGGTCGACTTCAGTCACATTTTCTCGGGGTTCTCGACATAATTCATTGTCGGTACTGCAATGTACAGTCGATCCCGAATTGGCTGGTCAAATTCAGTCAGTTTTTCTTGGGGATCTCGACATAATTCAAAGTAGGAACTGCAATGTACAGTCGATCCCGAATTGGCTGATCGACTTCAGTCACTTTTTCTCGGGGTTCTCGACATAATTCATAGTCGGAACTGCAATGTACGGTTTATCCCGAATTGGCTGGTCGACTTCAGTCACTTTTTCTCGGGGTTCTCGACATAATTCATAGTCGGAACTGCAATGTACAGTCAATCCCGAATTGGCTCGTCGACTTCTGTCATTTTTTCTCGGGGTTCTCGACATAATTCAAAGTAGGAACTGCAATGTACAGTCGATCCCGAATTGGCTGGTCGACTTCAGTCACTTTTTCTCGGGGTTCTCGACATAATTCATAGTCGGAACTGCAATGTACGGTCGATCCCGAATTGGCTGGTCGACTTCAGTCACTTTTTCTCGGGGTTCTCGACATAATTTATAGTCGGAACTGCAATGTACGGTCGATCCCGAATTGGCTGGTCGACTTCAGTGATTTTTTCTCGGGGTTCTCGACATAATTCAAAATAGGAACTGCAATGTACAGTCGATCCCGAATTGGCTGGTCGACTTCAGTCACATTTTCTCGGGGTTCTCGACATAATTCAAAGCCGGAACTGCAATGTACAGTCAATCCCGAATTGGCTGGTCGACTTCAGTCACATTTTCTCGGGGTTCTCGGCATAATTCATAGTCGGTACTGCAATGAACAGTCGATCCCGAATTGGCTGGTCGACGTCAGTCACTTTTTCTCGGGGTTCTCGACATAATTCATAGTCGGAACTGCAATGTACAGTCGATCCCGAATTGGCTGGTCGGCTTCAGTCATTTTTTCTCGGGTTTCTCGACCTAATTCAAAGTAGGAACTGCAATGTACAGTCGATCCCGAATTGGCTGATCGACTTCAGTCACTTTTTCTCGGGGTTCTCGTCATAATTCAAAGTCGGAACTGCAATGTACGGTCAATCCCGAATTGGCTGGCCGACTTCAGTCACATTTTCTCGGGGTTCTCGACATAATTCATAGTCGGAAGTGCAATGTACAGTCAATCCCGAATTGGCAGGTCGGCTTCAGTCATTTTTCTCGGGGTTCTCGACATAATTCGTAGTCGGAACTGCAATGTACAGTCGATCCCGAATTGGCTGGTCGACTTCAGTCACATTTTCTCGGGGTTCTCGGCATAATTCATAGTCGGTACTGCAATGTACAGTCGATCCCGAATTGGCTGGTCGACGTCAGTCACTTTTTCTCGGGGTTCTCGACATAATTCATAGTCGGAACTGCAATGTACAGTCGATCCCGAATTGGCTGGTCGACTTCAGTCACATTTTCTCGGAGTTCTCGTCATAATTCAAAGTCGGAACTGCAATGTACGGTCAATCCCGAATTGGCTGGTCGACTTCAGTCATTTTTTCTCGGGGTTCTCGACATAATTCAAAGTCGGAACTGCAATGTACAGTCGATCCCGAATTGGCTGGTCGACTTCAGTCACTTTTTCTCGGGGTGCTCGACATAATTCATAGTCGGACCTGCAATGTACAGTCGATCCCGAATTGGCTGGTCGATTTCAGTCACTTTTTCTCGGAGTTCTCGTCATAATTCAAAGTCGGAACTGCAATGTACGGTCAATCCCGAATTGGCTGGTCGACTTCAGTCATTTTTTCTCGGGGTTCTCGCCATAATTCAAAGTCGGAACTGCAAAGTACAGTCGATCCCGAATTGGCTGGTCGACTTCAGTCACATTTTCTCGGGGTTCTCGACATAATTCTTTGTCGGAACTGCAATGTACAGTCGATCCCGAATTGGCTGGTCAAATTCAGTCAGTTTTTCTTGGGGATCTCGACATAATTCAAAGTAGGAACTGCAATGTACAGTCGATCCCGAATTGGCTGATCGACTTCAGTCACTTTTTCTCGGGGTTTCTCGACATAACTCATAGTCGGAAATGCAATGTACGGTTGATCCCGAATTGGCTGGTCGACTTCAGTCAATTTTTCTCGGGGTTCTCGACATAATTCATAGTCGGAACTGCAATGTACAGTCAATCCCGAATTGGCTCGTCGACTTCTGTCATTTTTTCTCGGGGTTCTCGACATAATTCAAAGTAGGAACTGCAATGTACAGTCGATCCCGAATTGGCTGGTCGACTTCAGTCACTTTTTCTCGGGGTTCTCGACATAATTCATAGTCGGAACTGCAATGTACGGTCGATCCCGAATTGGCTGGTCGACTTCAGTCACTTTTTCTCGGGGTTCTCGACATAATTTATAGTCGGAACTGCAATGTACGGTCGATCCCGAATTGGCTGGTCGACTTCAGTGATTTTTTCTCGGGGTTCTCGACATAATTCAAAATAGGAACTGCAATGTACATTCGATCCCGAATTGGCTGGTCGACTTCAGTCACATTTTCTCGGGGTTCTCGACATAATTCAAAGTCGGAACTGCAATGTACAGTCAATCCCGAATTGGCTGGTCGACTTCAGTCACATTTTCTCGGGGTTCTCGGCATAATTCATAGTCGGTACTGCAATGTACAGTCGATCCCGAATTGGCTGGTCGACGTCAGTCACTTTTTCTCGGGGTTCTCGACATAATTCATAGTCGGAACTGCAATGTACAGTCGATCCCGAATTGGCTGGTCGACTTCAGTCACTTTTTCTCGGAGTTCTCGTCATAATTCAAAGTCGGAACTGCAATGTACGGTCAATCCCGAATTGGCTGGTCGACTTCAGTCATTTTTTCTCGGGGTTCTCGACATAATTCAAAGTCGGAACTGCAATGTACGGTCGATCCCGAATTGGCTGGTCGATTTCAGTCACTTTTTCTCGGGGTTCTCGACATAATTCATAGTCGGAACTGCAATGTACAGTCGATCCCGAATTGGCTGGTCGACTTCAGTCATTTTTTCTCGGGGTTCTCGACATAATTCAAAGTAGGAACTGCAATGTACAGTCGATCCCGAATTGGCTGGTCGACTTCAGTCACTTTTTCTCGGGGTTCTCGTCATAATTCAAAGTCGGAACTGCAATGTACAGTCGATCCCGAATTGGCTGGCCGACTTCAGTCACATTTTCTCGGGGTTCTCGACATAATTCAAAGTCGGAACTGCAATGTACAGTCGATCCCGAATTGGCTGGTCGACTTCAGTCACTTTTTCTCGGGGTTCTCGACATAATTCATAGTCGGAACTGCAATGTACAGTCGATCCCGAATTGGCTGGTCGACTTCAGTCATACTTTCTCGGGGTTCTCGACCTAATTCAAAGTAGGAACTGCAATGTACAGTCGATCCCGAATTGGCTGGTCGACTTCAGTCACTTTTTCTCGGGGTTCTCGACATAATTCATAGTCGGAACTGCAATGTACGGTCGATCCCGAATTGGCTGGTCGACTTCAGTCACTTTTTCTTTTTCTCGGGGTTCTCGACATAATTCAAAGTAGGAACTGCAATGTACAGTCAATCCCGAATTGGCTGGTCGACTTCAGTCACTTTTTTCTCGGGGTTCTCGACATAATTCATAGTCGGAACTGCAATGTACATTCGATCCCGAATTGGCTGGTCGACTTCAGTCATTTTTTCTCGGGTTTCTCGACATAATTCAAAGTAGGAACTGCAATGTACAGTCCATCACGAATTGGCTGATCGACTTCAGTCACTTTTTCTCGGGGTTCTCGTCATAATTCAAAGTCGGAACTGCAATGTACGGTCAATCCCGAATTGGCTGGCCGACTTCAGTCACATTTTCTCGGGGTTCTCGACATAATTCATAGTCTGAACTGCAATGTACAGTCAATCCCGAATTGGCTGGTCGGCTTCAGTCATTTTTCTCGGGGTTCTCGACATAATTCATAGTCGGAACTGCAATGTACAGTCGATCCCGAATTGGCTGGTCGACATCAGTCACATTTTCTCGGGGTTCTCGGCATAATTCATAGTCGGTACTGCAATGTACAGTCGATCCCGAATTGGCTGGTCGACGTCAGTCACTTTTTCTCGGGGTTCTCGACATAATTCATAGTCGGAACTGCAATGTACAGTCGATCCCGAATTGGCTGGTCGATTTCAGTCACTTTTTCTCGGAGTTCTCGTCATAATTCAAAGTCGGAACTGCAATGTACGGTCAATCCCGAATTGGCTGGTCGACTTCAGTCAATTTTTCTCGGGGTTCTCGACATAATTCAAAGTCGGAACTGCAATGTACAGTCGATCCCGAATTGGCTGGTCGACTTCAGTCACTTTTTCTCGGGGTTCTCGACATAATTCATAGTCGGAACTGCAATGTACAGTCGATCCCGAATTGGCTGGTCGACTTCAGTCACTTTTTCTCGGAGTTCTCGTCATAATTCAAAGTCGGAACTGCAATGTACGGTCAATCCCGAATTGGCTGGTCGATTTCAGTCATTTTTTCTCGGGGTTCTCGACATAATTCAAAGTCGGAACTGCAATGTACAGTCGATCCCGAATTGGCTGGTCGACTTCAGTCACATTTTCTCGGGGTTCTCGACATAATTCATAGTCGGAACTGCAATGTACAGTCGATCCCGAATTGGCTGGTCAAATTCAGTCAGTTTTTCTTGGGGATCTCGACATAATTCAAAGTAGGAACTGCAATGTACATTCGATCCCGAATTGGCTGGTCGACTTCAGTCACTTTTTCTCGGGGTTCTCGACATAATTCATAGTCGGAACTGCAATGTACGGTCGATCCCGAATTGGCTGGTCGACTTCAGTCACTTTTTCTCGGGGTTCTCGACATAATTTATAGTCGGAACTGCAATGTACAGTCGATCCCGAATTGGCTGGTCGACTTCAGTGATTTTTTCTCGGGGTTCTCGACATAATTCAAAGTAGGAACTGCAATGTACAGTCGATCCCGAATTGGCTGGTCGACTTCAGTCACTTTTTCTCGGGGTTCTCGACATAATTCATAGTCGGAACTGCAATGTACAGTCAATCCCGAATTGGCTGGTCGACTTCAGTCATTTTTTCTCGGGGTTCTCGACATAATTCAAAGTAGGAACTGCAATGTACAGTCGATCCCGAATTGGCTGATCGACTTCAGTCACATTTTCTCGGGTTTCTCGACATAATTCATAGTCGGAACTGCATATGCGGTCGATCCCGAATTGGCTGGTCGACTTCAGTCACATTTTCTCGGGGTTCTCGACATAATTCATTGTCGGAACTGCAATGTACAGTCGATCCCGAATTGGCTGGTCGACTTCTGTCATTGTTTCTCGGGGTTCTCGACATAATTCAAAGTAGGAACTGCAATGTACAGTCGATCCCGAATTGGCTGATCGACTTCTGTCACTTTTTCTCGTGGTTCTCGACATAATTCATAGTCGGAACTGCAATGTACGGTCGATGCCGAATTGGCTGATAGACTTCTGTCACTTTTTCTCGTGGTTCTCGACATAATTCATAGTCGGAACTGCAATGTACGGTCGATCCCGAATTGGCTGGTCGACTTCTGTCACTTTTTCTCGTGGTTCTCGACATAATTCATAGTCGGAACTGAAATGTACGGTCGATCCCGAATTGGCTGATCGACCTGTCACTTTTTCTCGTGGTTCTCGACATAATTCATAGTCGGAACTGCAATGTACGGTCGATCCCGAATTGGCTGATCGACTTCTGTCACTTTTTGTCGTGGTTCTCGACATAATTCAAAGTAGGAACTGCAATGTACGGTCGATCCGAATTGGCTGGTCGACTTCAGTCACTTTTTGTCGGGGTTCTCGACATAATTCATAGTCGGAACTGCAATGTGCGGTCGATCCCGAATTGGCTGGTCGACTTCTGTCACTTTTGCTCGTGGTTCTCGACATAATTCATAGTCGGAACTGCAATGTACGGTCGATCCGAATTGGCTGGTCGACTTCAGTCACTTTTTCTCGTGTTTCTCGTCATAATTCATAGTCGGAACTGCAATGTACGGTCGATCCAGATTGGCTGGTCGACTTCTGTCACACTTTTCTCGTGGTTCTCGACATAATTCATAGTCGGAACTGAAATGTACGGTCGATCCCGAATTGGCTGATCGACCTGTCACTTTTCTCGTGGTTCTCGACATAATTCATAGTCGGAACTGCAATGTACAGTCGATCCCCGAATTGGCTGATCGACTTCTGTCCACTTTCTCGTGGTTCTCGACATAATTCTTAGTCGGAACTGCAAGCGTACGGTCGATCCGAATTGGCTGGTCGACTTCAGTCACTTTTGTCGGGGTTCTCGACATAATTCATAGTCGGAACTGCAATGTACAGTCGATCGTTGGCTGGTCGACTTCCAGTCAGAAGTTTCTCGGGGTTCTCGACATAATTCATAGTCAGAACTGCAATGTACAGTCGATCCGAATTGGCTGGTCGACTTCAATCACATTTTCTCAGGGTTCTCGACATAATTCAAAGTAGGAACTGCAATGTACAGTCGATCGCGAATTGGCTGGTCGACTTCAGTCACGTTTTCTCGGGGTTCTCGACATAATTCATAGTCGGAACTGCAATGTACAGTCGATCCCGAATTGGCTGGTCGATTTCGATCACTTTTTCTCGGGGTTCTCGGCATAATTCATAGTCGGAACTGCAATGTACAGTCCAATCCCGAATTGGCTGGTCGACTTCAGTCACTTTTCTCGAGGTTCTCGACATAATTCATAGTCGGAACTGCAATGTACAGTCGATCCCGAATTGGCTGGTCGACTTCAGTCATTTTCTCGGAGGTTTCTCGACATAATTCAAAGTCAAGAACTGCAATGTACAGTCGATCCCGAATTGGCTGGTCGATTTCAGTCATTTTTGTCGGGGTCCTTGTCATAATTCAATTGAACTGCAATGTACAGTCCATCCCGAATTAGCTGATCGACTTCAGTCACTTTTCTCGGGGTTCTCGTCATAATACAAAGTCGGAACTGCAATGTACGGTCAATCCCGAATTGGCTGGCCGCATTCAGTCACATTTTCTCGAGGTTCTCGACATAATTCATGGTCGGAACTGCAATGTATGATGTAATCCCGAATTGGCTGGTCGACTTCAGTCATTTTCTCGGGGTTCTCGACATAAATGAAAGTCGGAACTGCAATGTACGGTCGATCCCAAATTGACTGGGTCGACTTCAGTCACATTTTCTCAGGGTTCTCGGCATAATTCATAGTCGGTACTGCAATGTACGGTCGATCCCGAATTGGCTGGTCGACGTCAGTCACTTTCTCGAGGTTCTCGACATAATTCATAGTCGGAACTGCAATGTACAGTCGATCCGAATTGGCTGGTCGAAGCTTCAGTCACTTTTCCGGAGTTCTCGTCATAATTCAAAGTCAGAACTGCAATGTACGGTCAATCCCGAATTGGCTGGTCGACTTCGATCTCTTTCTCGGGGTTCTCGGCATAATTCAAAGTCGGAACTGCAATGTACAGTCGATCCCGAATTGGCTGGTCGACTTCAGTCACTTTTTCTCGAGGTTCTCCGACATAATTCAAAGTCGGAACACCGCAATGTACAGTCGATCCCGAATTGGCTGGTCGACTTCAGTCACTTTTTCTCGGAGTTCTCGACATAATTCATAGTCGGAACTGCAATGTACGATCGATCCCGAATTGGATGGTCGACTTCAGTCATTTTTCTCGGGGTTCTCGACATAATTCAAAGTCGGAACTGCAATGTACAGTCGATCGAATTGGCTGAGGGGTCGACTTCAGTGCTTTTCTCGGGGTTCTCGACATAATTCAAAGTCGGAACTGCAATGTACAGTCGATCCCGAATTGGCTGGTCGACTTCAGTCACTTTCCTCTCGGGGTTCTCGACATAATTCATAGTCGGAACTGCAATGTACGGTCGATCCCTAATTGGCTGGTCGACTTCAGTCATTTTTTGTCGGGGTTCTCGACATAATTCATAGTCGGAACTGCAATGTACAGTCAATCCCGAATTGGCTGGTCGACTTCAGTCACTTTTTCTCGGGGTTCTCGACATAATTCATAGCCGGAACTGCAATGTACGGTCGATCCTGAATTGGCTGGTCGACTTCAGTCATTTTTGATCGGGGATCTCGACATAATTCAAAGTAGGAACTGCAATGTACAGTCGATCCCGAATTGGCTGATCGACTTCAGTCACTTTTTCTCGGGGTTCTCGACACAATTCAAAGTCGGAACTGCAATGTACAGTCGATCCCGAATTGGCTGGTCGAATTCAGTCACTTTTTCTCGGGGTTCTCGACATAATTCATAGTCGGAACTGCAATGTACAGTCGATCCCGAATTGGCTGGTCGACTTCAGTCATTTTTTCTCGGGGTTCTCGACATAATTCATAGTCGGAACTGCAATGTACAGTCGATCCCGAATTGGCTGATCGACTTCAGTCACTTTTTCTCGGGTTTCTCGACATAATTCATATTCGGAACTGCAATATACGGTCGATCCCGAATTGGCTGGTCGACTTCAGTCACTTTTTCTCGGGGTTCTCGACATAATTCATTGTCGGAACTGCAATGTACAGTCGATCCCGAATTGGCTGGTCGACTTCTGTCATTGTTTCTCGGGGTTCTCGACATAATTCAAAGTAGGAACTGCAATGTACAGTCGATCCCGAATTTGCTGATCGACTTCTGTCACTTTTTCTCGTGGTTCTCGACATAATTCATAGTCGGAACTGCAATGTACGGTCGATCCCGAATTGGCTGGTCCGATCTTCCAGTCACTTTTTGTCCGGGGTTCTCGACATAATTCATAGTCGGAACTTGCAATGTGCAGGTCGATCGCGAATTGGCTGGTCGACTTCAGTCACGTTTTCTCGGGGTTCTCGACATAATTCCATAGTCGGAACTGCAATCAGTATAGTCGATCCCGAATTGGCTGGTCGACTTCAGTCACATTTTCCTCAGGGTTCTCGACATAATTCATAGTCGGAACTGCAATGTACAGTCGATCGCGAATTGGCTGGTCGACTTCCAGTCACTGTTTTCTTCAGGGGTTCTCGACATAATTCTAGTAGTCGGAACTGCAATGTACAGTCGATCCCGAATTGGCTGGTCTATTTCAGTCACTTTTTTCTCGGGGTTCTCGACATAATTCATAGTCGGAACTGCAATGTACGGTCGATCCCGAATTGGCTGGTCGACTTCAGTCACTTTTTCTCGGGGTTCTCGACATAATTCATATTCGGAATTGCAATGTACAGTCGATCCCGAATTTGCTGGTCGACTTCAGTCATTCTTTCTCGGGGTTCTCGACATAATTCAAAGTAGGAACTGCAATGTACAGTCGATCCCGAATTGGCTGGTCGACTTCAGTCATTCTTTCTCGGGGTTCTCGACATAATTCAAAGTAGGAACTGCAATGTACAGTCGATCCCGAATTGGCTGGTCGACTTCAGTCATTTTTTGTCGGGGTTCTGGACATAAATCATAGTCGGAACTGCAATGTACAGTCAATCCCGAATTGGCTGGTCGACTTCAGTCACTTTTTCTCGGGGTTCTCGACATAATTCATAGTCGGAACTGCAATGTACGGTCGATCCCGAATTGGCTGGTCGACTTCAGTCATTTTTTATCGGGGATCTCGACATAATTCAAAGTATGAACTGCAATGTACAGTCGATCCCGAATTTGCTGATCGACTTCAGTCACTTTTTCTCGGGGTTCTCGACATAATTCATAGTCGGAACTGCAATGTACGTTTGATCCCGAATTGGCTGGTCGACTTCAGTCACTTTTTTCTCGGGGTTCTCGACATAATTCAAAGTCGGAACTGCAATGTACAGTCGATCCCGAATTGGCTGATCGACTTCAGTCACTTTTTCTCGGGTTTCTCGACATAATTCATATTCGGAACTGCAATATACGGTCGATCCCGAATTGGCTGGTCGAATTCAGTCATTTTTTGTCGGGGTTCTCGACATAATTCATAGTCGGAACTGCAATGTACAGTCAATCCCGAATTGGCTGATCGACTTCAGTCACTTTTTCTCGGGGTTCTCGACATAATTCATAGTCGGAACTGCAATGTACAGTCGATCCCGAATTGGCTGGTCGACTTCAGTCATTTTTTATCGGGGATCTCGACATAATTCAAAGTAGGAACTGCAATGTACAGTCGATCCCGAATTGGCTGATCGACTTCAGTCACTTTTTCTCGGGGTTCTCGACATAATTCATAGTCAGAACTGCAATGTACAGTCGATCCCGAATTGGCTGGTCAACTTCAGTCACTTTTTTTCGGGGTTCTCGACATAATTCATAGTCGGAACTGCAATGTACGGTCGATCCCCAATTGGCTGGCCGACTTCAGTCACATTTTCTCGGGGTTCTCGATATAATTCATAGTCGGAACTTCAATGTACAGTCAATCCCGAATTGGCTGGTCGACGTCAGTCACTTTTCTCGGGGTTCTCGACATAATTCATAGTCGGAACTGCAATATACGGTCGATCCTGAATTGGTTGGTCGACTTCAGTCATTTTTGATCGGGGATCTCGACATAATTCAAAGTAGGAACTGCAATGTACAGTCGATCCCGAATTGGCTGATCGACTCAGTCACTTTTTCTCGGGGTTCTCGACATAATTCAAAGTCGGAACTGCAATGTACAGTCGATCCCGAATTGGCTGGTCGAATTCAGTCACTTTTTTCTCTGGGTTCTCGACATAATTCATAGTCGGAACTGCAATGTACAGTCGATCCCGAATTGGCTGGTCGACTTCAGTCATTTTTTCTCGGGGTTCTCGACATAATTCATAGTCGGAACTGCAATGTACAGTCGATCCCGAATTGGCTGATCGACTTCAGTCACTTTTTTCTCGGGTTTCTCGACATAATTCATATTCGAACTGCAATATACGGTCGATCCCGGAATTGGCTGGTCGACTTCAGTCACTTTTTCTCGGGGTTCTCGACATAATTCATTGTCGGAACTGCAAATGTGCCAGTCGATCCCGAATTGGCTGGTCGACTTCTTGGCTCATTACTTCAAGTTCGGCCATGTTCAAAGAGAACTGCAGTTTGGTCGATCCCGAATTGGCTGATCGATTTCTGTCACTTTTTCTCGTGGTTCTCGACATAATTCATAGTCGGAACTGCAATGTACGGTCGATCCCGGAATTGGCTGGTCGACTTCAGTCACTTTTTGTCGGGGTTCTCGACATAATTCACAGTCGGAACTGCAATGTACAGTCGATCGCGAAATTGGCTGGTCGACTTCAGTCACGTTTTCTCGGGGTTCTCGACATAATTCATAGTCGGAACTGTAATGTATAGTCGATCCCGAATTGGCTGGTCGACTTCAGTCACATTTTCTCAGGGTTCTCGACATAATTCATAGTCGGAACTGCAATGTACAGTCGATCGCGAATTGGCTGGTCGACTTCAGTCACGTTTTCACGGGGTTCTCGACATAATTCATAGTCGGAACTGCAATGTACAGTCGATCCCGAATTGGCTGGACGATTTCAGTCACTTTTTCTCGGGGTTCTCGACATAATTCATAGTCGGAACTGCAATGTACGGTCGATCCCGAATTGGCTGGTCGACTTCAGCCACTTTTCTCGGGGTTCTCGACATAATTCATAGTCGGAATTGCAATGTACAGTCGATCCCGAATTTGCTGGTCGACTTCAGTCATTCTTTCGGGGTTCTCGACATAATTCAAAGTAGGAACTGCAATGTACAGTCGATCCCGAATTGGCTGGTCGACTTCAGTCACTTTTTCTCGCTCGACATAAATCATAATCGGAACTGCAATGTACACTCAATCCCGAATTGGCTGATCGACTTCAGTCACTTTTCTCGGGTTCTCGACATAATTCATAGTCGGAACTGCAATGTACAGTCGATCCCGAATTGGCTGGTCGACTTCAGTCATTCTTCTCGGGGTTCTCGACATAATTCAAAGTAGGAACTCAATGTACAGTCGATCACGAATTGGCTGGTCGACTTCAGTCATTTTTTGTCGGGGTTTCTCGACATAAATCATAGTCGGAACTGCAATGTACAGTCAATCCCGAATTGGCTGGTCGACTTCAGTCACTTTTTCTCGGGGTTCTCGACATAATTCATAGTCGGAACTGCAATGTACGGTCGATCCCGAATTGGCTGGTCGACTTCAGTCATTTTTTATCGGGGATCTCGACATAATTCAAAGTAGGACTTAATGTACAGTCGATCCTGAATTGGCTGATCGACTTCAGTCACTTTTTCTCGGGTTTCGACATATCCAAAGTCGGAACGCAATGTACAGTCGATCCCGAATTGGCTGGTCGACTTCAGTCACTTTTTCTCGGGGTTCTCGACATAATTCATAGTCGGAACTGCAATATACAGTCGATCCCGAATTGGCTTGTCGACTTCAGTCATTTTTTGTCGGGGTTCTCGACATAATTCATAGTCGGAACTGCAATGTACAGTCAATCCCGAATTGGCTGATCGACTTCAGTCACTTTTTCTTCGGGGTTCTCGACATAATTCATAGTCGGAACTGCAATGTACGGTCGATCCCTGAAATTGGCTGGTCGACTTCAGTCATTTTTTATCGGGGATCTCGACATAATTCAAAGTAGGAACTGTACGTACAGTCGATCCCGAATTGGCTGATCGACTTCAGTCACTTTTTCTCGGGGTTCTCGAGCATAATTCAAAGTCGGAACTGCAAATGTACAGTCGATCCCGAATTGGCTGGTCGACTTAGCCACATTTTTCTCGGGGTTCTCGACATAATTCATAGTCGGAACTGTAATGTACAGTCGATCCCGAATTGGCTGATCGACTTCAGTCACTTTTTTCGGGGTTCTCATTACACCTAGTCGGAACTGCAATGTACGGTCGATCCCGAATTATTGGTCGACTTCAGTCATTTTTCGGGGATCTCGACATAATTCAAAGTCGGAACTGCAATGTACAGTCGATCCCGAATTGGCTGATCGACTTCAGTCATTTTTTATCGGGGAACTCGACATAATTCAAAGTCGGAACTGCAATGTACAGTCGATCCAGAATTGGCTGATCGACTTCAGTCATTTTTTATCGGGGATCTCGACATAATTCAAAGTCGGAACTGCAATGTACAGTCGATCCCGAATTGGCTGATCGACTTCAGTCACTTTTTTCTCGGGGTTCTCGACATAATTCATAGTCGGAACTGCAATGTACAGTCGATCCCGATTTGGCTGGTCGACTTCAGTCACTTTTTCTCGGGGTTCTCGACATAATTCAAAGTCGGAACTGCAATGTACAGTCGATCCCGAATTGGCTGATCGACTTCAGTCACTTTTTCTCGGGGTTCTCGACATAATTCATAGTCGGAACTGCAATGTACAGTCGATCCCGAATTGGCTGGTCGACTTCAGTCACTTTTTCTCGGGGATGTCGACATAATTCAAAGTCGGAACTGCAATGTACAGTCAATCCCGAATTGGCTGGTCGACTTCAGTCACTTTTTCTCGGGGATCTCGACATAATTCAAAGTCGGAACTGCAATGTACAGTCGATCCCGAATTGGCTGGTCGACTTCAGTCATTTTTTGTCGGGGTTCTCGACTTAATTCATAGTCGGAACTGCAATGTACTGTCAATCCCGAATTGGCTGGTCGACTTCATTCACTTTTTCTCGGGGTTCTCGACATAATTCATAGTCGGAACTGCAATGTACGGTCGATCCCGAATTGGCTGGTCGACTTCAGTCATTTTTTCTCGGGGATCTCGACATAATTCAAAGTCGGAACTGCAATGTACAGTCGATCCCGAATTGGCTGATCGACTTCAGTCACTTTTTCTCGGGTTTCTCGACATAATTCATATTCGGAACTGCAATATACGGTCGATCCCGAATTGGCTGGTCGACTTCAGTCACTTTTTCTCGGGGTTCTCGACATAATTCATTGTCGGAACTGCAATGTACAGTCGATCCCGAATTGGCTGGTCGACTTCTGTCATTGTTTCTCGGGGTTCTCGACATAATTCAAAGTAGGAACTGCAATGTACAGTCGATCCCGAATTGGCTGATCGATTTCTGTCACTTTTTCTCGTGGTTCTCGACATAATTCATAGTCGGAACTGCAATGTACGGTCGATCCCGAATTGGCTGGTCGACTTCAGTCACTTTTTGTCGGGGTTCTCGACATAATTCATAGTCGGAACTGCAATGTACAGTCGATCGCGAATTGGCTGGTCGACTTCAGTCACGTTTTCTCGGGGTTCTCGACATAATTCATAGTCGGAACTGCAATGTATAGTCGATCCCGAATTGGCTGGTCGACTTCAGTCACATTTTCTCAGGGTTCTCGACATAATTCATAGTCGGAACTGCAATGTACAGTCGATCGCGAATTGGCTGGTCGACTTCAGTCACGTTTTCACGGGGTTCTCGACATAATTCATAGTCGGAACTGCAATGTACAGTCGATCCCGAATTGGCTGGACGATTTCAGTCACTTTTTCTCGGGGTTCTCGACATAATTCATAGTCGGAACTGCAATGTACGGTCGATCCCGAATTGGCTGGTCGACTTCAGTAACTTTTTCTCGGGGTTCTCGACATAATTCATAGTCGGAATTGCAATGTACAGTCGATCCCGAATTTGCTGGTCGACTTCAGTCATTCTTTCTCGGGGTTCTCGACATAATTCAAAGTAGGAACTGCAATGTACAGTCGATCCCGACCAGTTGGTCGACTTCAGTCACTTTTTTCTCGGGGTTCTCGACATAAATCATAATCGGAACTGCAATGTACACTCAATCCCGAATTGGCTGATCGACTTCAGTCACTTTTTCTCGGGGTTCGGACATAATCTGTAGTCGGAACTGGAATGTACAGTCGATCCCGAATTGGTTGGTCGACTTCAGTCATTCTTTCTCAGTTCTTGACATAATTCAAAGTAGGAACTGCAATGTACAGTCGATCACGAATTGGCTGGTCGACTTCAGTCATTTTTTGTCGGGGTTCTCGACATAAATCATAGTCGGAACTGCAATGTACAGTCAATCCCGAATTGGCTGGTCGACTTCAGTCACTTTTTCTCGGGGTTCTCGACATAATTCATAGTCGGAACTGCAATGTACGGTCGATCCCGAATTGGCTGGTCGACTCTGTGTCATTTTTTATCGGGGATCTCGGACATAATTCAAAGTAGGAACTGCAATGTACAGCTGATCCCGAATCATTGGATCGACTTCAGTCACTTTTTCTCGGGGTTCTCGACATAATTCAAAGTCGGGAACTGCAATGTACAGTCAGATCCCGAATTGGCTGGTCGACTTCAGTCACTTTTTCCTTTGGGGTTCTCGACATAATTCATAGTCGGAACTGCAATATACAGTCGATCCCGAATTGGCTGGTCGACTTCAGTCATTTTTTGTCGGGGTTCTCGACATAATTCATAGTCGGAACTTGCACGTACAGTCAACTCGAATTGGCTGATCGACTTCAGTCATTTTTTCTCGTTCTCGACATAATTCATAGTCGGAATCGCAATGTACGGTCGATCCCGAATTGGCTGGTCGACTTCAGTCATTTTTTATCGGGGATCTCGACATAATTCAAAACAGAATCAGTAATGTACAGTCGATCCCGAATTGGCTGATCGACTTCAGTCACTTTTTCTCGGGGTTCTCGACATAATTCAAAGTCGGAACTGCAATGTACAGTCGATCCCGAATTGGTCGACTTCAGTCACATTTTCGGGGTTCTCGATACATAATTCATAGTCGGAACTGTAATGTACAGTCGATCCCGAATTGGCTGACGACTTCAGTCACTTTTTCTCGGGGTTCGGACATAATTCATAGTCGGAACTGCAATGTACGGTCGATCCCGAATTGGCTGGTCGACTTCAGTCATTTTTTCTCGGGGATCTCGACATAATTCAAAGTCGGAACTGTAATGTGTTGGGTCGATCCAGTTCAGCTGATCGACTTCAGTCATTTTTAATGGGAACTCGACATAATTCAAAGTCGGAACTGCAATGTACAGTCGATCCAGAATTGGCTGATCGACTTCAGTCATTTTTTATCGGGGATCTCGACATAATCAAAAGTCGGAACTGCAATGTACAGTCGATCCCGAATTGGCTGATTGACTTCAGTCACTTTTTCTCGGGGTTCTCGACATAATTCATAGTCGGAACTGCAATGTACAGTCGATCCTGATTGGCTGGTCGACTTCAGTCACTTTTTCTCGGGGTTCTCGACATAATTCAAAGTCGAACTGTACGTACAGTCGATCCCGAATTGGCTGATCGACTTCAGTCACTTTTTCGGGGTTCTCGACATAATTCATAGTCGGAACTGCAATGTACAGTCGATCCCGAATTGGCTGGTCGACTTCAGTCACTTTTTCTCGGGGATGTCGACATAATTCAAAGTCGGAACTGCAATGTACAGTCAATCCCGAAACTGGCTGGTCGACTTCAGTCACTTTTTCTCGGGGATCTCGACATAATTCAAAGTCGGAACTGCAATGTACAGTCGATCCCGAATTGGCTGGTCGACTTCAGTCATTTTTTGTCGGGGTTCTCGACTTAATTCATAGTCGGAACTGCAATGTACTGTCAATCCCGAATTGGCTGGTCGACTTCATTCACTTTTTCTCGGGGTTCTCGACATAATTCATAGTCGGAACTGCAATGTACGGTCGATCCCGAATTGGCTGGTCGACTTCAGTCATTTTTTCTCGGGGATCTCGACATAATTCAAAGTCGGAACTGCAATGTACAGTCGATCCCGAATTGGCTGATCGACTTCAGTCACTTTTTCTCGGGGTTCTCGACATAATTCAAAGTCGGAACTGCAATGTACAGTCGATCCCGAATTGGCTGATCGACTTCAGTCACTTTTTCTCGGGGTTCTCGACATAATTCATAGTCGGAACTGCAATGTACGTTTGATCCCGAATTGGCTGGTCGACTTCAGTCACTTTTTCTCGGGGTTCTCGACATAATTGAAAGTCGGAACTGCAATGTACAGTCGATCCCGAATTGGCTGGTCGACTTCAGTCATTTTTTGTCGGGGTTCTCGACATAATTCATAGTCGGAACTGCAATGTACAGTCAATCCCGAATTGGCTGGTCGACTTCAGTCACTTTTTCTCGGAGTTCTCGACATAATTCATAGTCGGAACTGCAATGTACGGTCGATCCCGAATTGGCTGGTCGACTTCAGTCATTTTTTATCGGGGATCTCGACATAATTCAAAGTAGGAACTGCAATGTACAGTCGATCCCGAATTGGCTGATCGACTTCAGTCACTTTTTCTCGGGGTTCTCGACATAATTCAAAGTCGGAACTGCAATGTACAGTCGATCCCGAATTGGCTGGTCGACTTCAGTCACTTTTTATCGGGGTTCTCGACATAATTCAAAGTCGGAACTGCAATGTACAGTCGATCCCGAATTGGCTGGTCGACTTCAGTCACTTTTTCTCGGGGTTCTCGACATAATTCATAGTCGGAACTGCAATGTACGGTCCATCCCGAATTGGCTGGTCGACTTCAGTCATTTTTTATCGGGGATCTCGACATAATTCAAAGAAGGAACTGCAATGTACAGTCGATCCCGAATTGGCTGATCGACTTCAGTCACTTTTTCTCGGGGTTCTCGACATAATTCAAATTCGGAACTGCAATGTACAGTCGATCCCGAATTGGCTGGTCGACTTCAGTCACTTTTTCTCGGGGTTCTCGACATAATTCATAGTCGGAACTGCAATGTACAGTCGATCCCGAATTGGCTGGTCGACTTCAGTCACTTTTTCTCGGGGTTCTCGACATAATTCAAAGTCGGAACTGCAATGTACAGTCGATCCCGAATTGGCTGGTCGACTTCAGTCATTTTTTGTCGGGGTTCTCGACATAATTCATAGTCGGAACTGCAATGTACAGTCAATCCCGAATTGGCTGGTCGACTTCAGTCACTTTTTCTCGGGGTTCTCGACATAATTCATAGTCGGAACTGCAATGTACGCTCGATCCCGAATTGGCTGGTCGACTGCAGTCATTTTTTATCGGGGATCTCGACATAATTCAAAGTAGGAACTGCAATGTACAGTCGATCCCGAATTGGCTGATCGAGTTCAGTCACTTTTTCTCGGGGTTCTCGACATAATTCATAGTCGGAACTGCAATGTACAGTCGATCCCGAATTGGCTGGTCGACTTCAGTCACTTTTTCTCGGTGTTCTCGACATAATTCAAAGTCGGAACTGCAATGTACAGTCGATCCCGAATTGGCTGGTCTACTTCTGTCATTTTTTGTCGGGGTTCTCGACATAATTCATAGTCGGAACTGCAATGTACAGTCGATCCCGAATTGGCTGGTCGACTTCAGTCACTTTTTCTCGCGGTTCTCGACATAATTCAAAGTCGGAACTGCAATGTACAGTCGATCCCGAATTGGCTGGTCGACTTCAGTCATTTTTTGTCGGGGTTCTCGACATAATTCATAGTCGGAACTGCAATGTACAGTCAATCCCGAATTGGCTGGTCGACTTCAGTCAATTTTCTCGGGGATCTCGACATAATTCAAAGTCGGAACTGCAATGTACAGTCGATCCCGAATTGGCTGGTCGACTTCAGTCATTTTTTGTCGGGGTTCTCGACATAATTCATAGTCGGAACTGCAATGTACAGTCAATCCCGAATTGGCTGGTCGACTTCAGTCACTTTTTCTCGGGGTTCTCGACATAATTCATAGTCGGAACTGCAATGTACAGTCGATCCCGAATTGGCTGGTCGACTTCAGTCATTTTTTTTCGGGGTTCTCGACATAATTCCTAGTCGGAACTGCAATGTACACTCAATCCCGAATTGGCTGGTCGACTTCAGTCACTTTTTCTCGGGGTTCTCGACATAATTCATAGTCGGAACTGCAATGTACGGTCGATCCCGAATTGGCTGGTCGACTTCAGTCATATTTTATCGGGGATCTCGACATAATTCAAAGTAGGAACTGCAATGTACAGTCGATCCCGAATTGGCTGATCGACTTCAGTCACTTTTTCTCGGGGTTCTCGACATAATTCATAGTCGGAACTGCAATGTACGTTTGATCCCGAATTGGCTGGTCGACTTCAGTCACTTTTTCTCGGGGATCTCGACATAATACAAAGTCGGAACTGCAATGTACAATCGATCCCGAATTGGCTGGTCGACTTCAGTCATTTTTTGTCGGGGTTCTCGACATAATTCATAGTCGGAACTGCAATGTACAGTCAATCCCGAATTGGCTGGTCGACTTCAGTCACTTTTTCTCGGGGTTCTCGACATAATTCATAGTCGGAACTGCAATGTACGGTCGATCCCGAATTGGCTGGTCGACTTCAGTCATTTTTTATCGGGGATCTCGACATAATTCAAAGTAGGAACTGCAATGTACAGTCGATCCCGAATTGGCTGATCGACTTCAGTCACTTTTTCTCGGGGTTCTCGACATAATTCATAGTCGGAACTGCAATGTACAGTCGATCCCGAATTGGCTGGTCGACTTCAGTCACTTTTTCTCGGGGTTCTCGACATAATTCAAAGTCGGAACTGCAATGTACAGTCGATCCCGAATTGGCTGGTCGACTTCAGTCATTTTTTGTCGGCGTTCTCGACATAATTAATAGTCGGAACTGCAATGTACAGTCAATCCCGAATTGGCTGGTCGACTTCAGTCACTTTTTCTCGGGGTTCTCGACATAATTCAAAGTCGGAACTGCAATGTACAGTCGATCCCGAATTGGCTGGTCGACTTCAGTCATTTTTTGTCGGGGTTCTCGACATAATTCATAGTCGGAACAACAATGTACAGTCAATCCCGAATTGGCTGGTCGACTTCAGTCACTTTTTCTCGGGGTTCTCGACATAATTCTTAGTCGGAACTGCAATGTACAGTCGATCCCGAATTGGCTGGTCGACTTCAGTCATTTTTTATCGGGGATCTCGACATAATTCAAAGTCGGAACTGCAATGTACAGTCGATCCCGAATTGGCTGATCGACTTCAGTCACTTTTTCTCGGGGTTCTCGACATAATTCATAGTCGGAACTGCAATGTACAGTCGATCCCGAATTGGCTGGTCGACTTCAGTCACTTTTTCTCGGGGTTCTCGACATAATTCAAAGTCGGAACTGCAATGTACAGTCGATCCCGAATTGGCTGGTCGACTTCAGTCATTTTTTGTCGGGGTTCTCGACATAATTCATAGTCGGAACTGCAATGTACAGTCGATCCCGAATTGGCTGGTCGACTTCAGTCATTTTTTGTCGGGGTTCTCGACATAATTCATAGTCGGAACTGCAATGTACAGTCAATCCCGAATTGGCTGGTCGACTTCAGTCACTTTTACTCGGGGTTCTCGACATAATTCAAAGTCGGAACTGCAATGTACAGTCGATCCCGAATTGGCTGGTCGACTTCAGTCATTTTTTGTCGGGGTTCTCTTCATAATTCATAGTCGGAACTGCAATGTACAGTCAATCCCGAATTGGCTGGTCGACTTCAGTCACTTTTTCTCGGGGTTCTCGACATAATTCATAGTCGGAACTGCAATGTACAGTCGATCCCGAATTGGCTGGTCGACTTCAGTCACTTTTTCTCGGGGATCTCGACATAATTCAAAGTCGGAACTGCAATGTACAGTCGATCCCGAATTGGCTGGTCGACTTCAGTCATTTTTTGTCGGGGTTCTCGACATAATTCATAGTCGGAACTGCAATGTACAGTCAATCCCGAATTGGCTGGTCGACTTCAGTCACTTTTTCTCGGGGTTCTCGACATAATTCATAGTCGGAACTGCAATGTACAGTCAATCCCGAATTGGCTGGTCGACTTCAGTCACTTTTTCTCGGGGTTCTCGACATAATTCAAAGTCGGAACTGCAAAGTACAGTCGATCCCGAATTGGCTGGTCGACTTCAGTCATTTTTTGTCGGGGTTCTCGACATAATTCATAGTCGGAACTGCAATGTACAGTCTATTCCGAATTGGCTGGTCGACTTCAGTCACTTTTTCTCGGGGTTCTCGACATAATTCATAGTCGGAACTGCAATGTACGGTCGATCCCGAATTGGCTGGTCGACTTCAGTCATTTTTTATCGGGGATCTCGACATAATTCAAAGTAGGAACTGCAATGTACAGTCGATCCCGAATTGGCTGATCGACTTCAGTCACTTTTTCTCGGGGTTCTCGACATAATTCATAGTCGGAACTGCAATGTACAGTCGATCCCGAATTGGCTGGTCGACTTCAGTCACTTTTTCTCGGGGTTCTCGACATAATTCAAAGTCGGAACTGCAATGTACAGTCGATCCCGAATTGGCTGGTCGACTTCAGTCATTTTTTGTCGGGGTTCTCGACATAATTCATAGTCGGAACTGCAATGTACAGTCAATCCCGAATTGGCTGGTCGACTTCAGTCACTTTTTCTCGCGGTTCTCGACATAATTCATAGTCGGAACTGCAATGTACAGTCGATCCCGAATTGGCTGGTCGACTTCAGTCACTTTTTCTCGGGGTTCTCGACATAATTCAAAGTCGGAACTGCAATGTACAGTCGATCCCGAATTGGCTGGTCGACTTCAGTCACTTTTTCTCGGGGTTCTCGACATAATTCAAAGTCGGAACTGCAATGTACAGTCGATCCCGAATTGGCTGGTCGATTTCAGTCATTTTTTGTCGGGGTTCTCGACATAATTCATAGTCGGAACTGCAATGTACAGTCAATCCCGAATTGGCTGGTCGACTTCAGTCACTTTTTCTCGGGGTTCTCGACATAATTCAAAGTCGGAACTGCAATGTACAGTCGATCCCGAATTGGCTGGTCGACTTCAGTCATTTTTTGTCGGGGTTCTCTTCATAATTCATAGTCGGAACTGCAATGTACAGTCAATCCCGAATTGGCTGGTCGACTTCAGTCACTTTTTCTCGGGGTTCTCGACATAATTCATAGTAGGAACTGCAATGTACAGTCGATCCCGAATTGGCTGGTCGACTTCAGTCACTTTTTCTCGGGGTTCTCGACATAATTCAAAGTCGGAACTGCAAAGTACAGTCGATCCCGAATTGGCTGGTCGACTTCAGTCATTTTTTGTCGGGGTTCTCGACATAATTCATAGTCGGAACTGCAATGTACAGTCAATCCCGAATTGGCTGGTCGACTTCAGTCACTTTTTCTCGGGGTTCTCGACATAATTCATAGTCGGAACTGCAATATACGGTCGATCCCGAATTGGCTGGTCGACTTCAGTCATTTTTTATCGGGGATATCGACATAATTCAAAGTAGGAACTGCAATGTACAGTCGATCCCGAATTGGCTGATCGACTTCAGTCACTTTTTCTCGGGGTTCTCGACATAATTCATAGCCGGAACTGAAATGTACAGTCGATCCCGAATTGGCTGGTCGACTTCAGTCATTTTTTGTCGGGGTTCTCGACATAATTCATAGTCGGAACTGCAATGTACAGTCAATCCCGAATTGGCTGGTCGACTTCAGTCACTTTTTCTCGGGGTTCTCGACATAATTCAAAGTCGGAACTGCAATGTACAGTCGATCCCGAATTGGCTGGTCGACTTCAGTCATTTTTTGTCGGGGTTCCCGACATAATTCATAGTCGGAACTGCAATGTACAGTCAATCCCGAATTGGCTGGTCGACTTCAGTCACTTTCTCTCGGGGTTCTCGACATAATTCATAGTCGGAACTGCAATGTACAGTCGATCCCGAATTGGCTGGTCGACTTCAGTCATTTTTTATCGGGGATCTCGACATAATTCATAGTCGGAACTGCAATGTACAGTCGATCCCGAATTGGCTGATCGACTTCAGTCACTTTTTTCTCGGGGTTCTCGACATAATTCATAGTCGGAACTGCAATGTACAGTCGATCCCGAATTGGCTGGTCGACTTCAGTCACTTTTTCTCGGGGTTCTCGACATAATTCAAAGTCGGAACTGCAATGTACAGTCGATCCCGAATTGGCTGGTCGACTTCAGTCATTTTTTGTCGGGGTTCTCGACATAATTCATAGTCGGAACTGCAATGTAAAGTCAATCCCGAATTGGCTGGTAGACTTCAGGCACTTTTTCTCGGGGTTCTCGACATAATTCAAAGTCGGAACTGCAATGTACAGTCGATCCCGAATTGGCTGGTCGACTTCAGTCATTTTTTGTCGGGGTTCTCGACATAATTCATAGTCGGAACTGCAATGTTCAGTCAATCCCGAATTGGCTGGTCGATTCAGTCACTTTTTCTCGGGGTTCTCGACATAATTCAAAGTCGGAACTGCAATGTACAGTCGATCCCGAATTGGCTGGTCGACTTCAGTCATTTTTTATCGGGGATCTCGACATAATTCAAAGTCGGAACTGCAATGTACAGTCGATCCCGAATTGGCTGATCGACTTCAGTCACTTTTTCTCGGGGTTCTCGACATAATTCATAGTCGGAACTGCAATGTACAGTCGATCCCGAATTGGCTGGTCGACTTCAGTCATTTTTTATCGGGGATCTCGACATAATTCAAAGTCGGAACTGCAATGTACAGTCGATCCCGAATTGGCTGATCGACTTCAGTCACTTTTTCTCGGGGTTCTCGACATAATTCATAGTCGGAACTGCAATGTACAGTCGATCCCGAATTGGCTGGTCGACTTCAGTCATTTTTTATCGGGGATCTCGACATAATTCAAAGTCGGAACTGCAATGTACAGTCGATCCCGAATTGGCTGATCGACTTCAGTCACTTTTTCTCGGGGTTCTCGACATAATTCATAGTCGGAACTGCAATGTACAGTGGATCCCGAATTGGCTGGTCGACTTCAGTCATTTTTTATCGGGGATCTCGACATAATTCAAAGTCGGAACTGCAATGTACAGTCGATCCCGAATTGGCTGATCGACTTCAGTCACTTTTTCTCGGGGTTCTCGACATAATTCATAGTCGGAACTGCAATGTACAGTCGATCCCGAATTGGCTGGTCGACTTCAGTCATTTTTTATCAGTGATCTCGACATAATTCAAAGTCGGAACTGCAATGTACAGTCGATCCCGAATTGGCTGATCGACTTCAGTCACTTTTTCTCGGGGTTCTCGACATAATTCATAGTCGGAACTGCAATGTACAGTCGATCCCGAATTGGCTGGTCGACTTCAGTCACTTTTTCTCGGGGTTCTCGACATAATTCAAAGTCGGAACTGCAATGTACAGTCGATCCCGAATTGGCTGGTCGACTTCAGTCATTTTTTGTCGGGGTTCTCGACATAATTCATAGTCGGAACTGCAATGTATAGTCAATCCCGAATTGGCTGGTCGACTTCAGTCACTTTTTCTCGGGGTTCTCGACATAATTCATAGTCGGAACTGCAATGTACAGTCGATCCCGAATTGGCTGGTCGACTTCAGTCATTTTTTATCGGGGATCTCGACATAATTCAAAGTCGGAACTGCAATGTACAGTCGATCCCGAATTGGCTGATCGACTTCAGTCACTTTTTCTCGGGGTTCTCGACATAATTCATAGTCGGAACTGCAATGTACAGTCGATCCCGAATTGGCTGGTCGACTTCAGTCATTTTTTATCGGGGATCTCGACATAATTCAAAGTCGGAACTGCAATGTACAGTCGATCCCGAATTGGCTGATAGACTTCAGTCACTTTTTCTCGGGGTTCTCGACATAATTCATAGTCGGAACTGCAATGTACAGTCGATCCCGAATTGGCTGGTCGACTTCAGTCACTTTTTCTCGGGGTTCTCGACATAATTCAAAGTCGGAACTGCAATGTACAGTCGATCCCGAATTGGCTGGTCGACTTCAGTCATTTTTTGTCGGGGTTCTCGACATAATTCATAGTCGGAACTGCAATGTATAGTCAATCCCGAATTGGCTGGTCGACTTCAGTCACTTTTTCTCGGGGTTCTCGACATAATTCAAAGTCGGAACTGCAATGTACAGTCGATCCCGAATTGGCTGGTCGACTTCAGTCATTTTTTGTCGGGGTTCTCGTCATAATTCATAGTCGGAACTGCAATGTACAGTCAATCCCGAATTGGCTGATCGACTTCAGTCACTTTTTCTCGGGGTTCTCGACATAATTCAAAGTCGGAACTGCAATGTACAGTCGATCCCGAATTGGCTGGTCGACTTCAGTCATTTTTTGTCGGGGTTCTCGACATAATTCATAGTCGGAACTGCAATGTACAGTCAATCCCGAATTGGCTGGTCGACTTCAGTCACTTTTTCTCGGGGTTCTCGACATAATTCATAGTCGGAACTGCAATGTACAGTCGATCCCGAATTGGCTGGTCGACTTCAGTCATTTTTTGTCGGGGTTCTCGACATAATTCATAGACGGAACTGCAATGTACAGTCAATCCCGAATTGGCTGGTCGACTTCAGTCACTTTTTCTCGGGGTTCTCGACATAATTCATAGTCGGAACTGCAATGTACAGTCGATCCCGAATTGGCTGGTCGACTTCAGTCATTTTTTATCGGGGATCTCGACATAATTCAAAGTCGGAACTGCAATGTACAGTCGATCCCGAATTGGCTGATCGACTTCAGTCACTTTTTCTCGGGGTTCTCGACATAATTCATAGTCGGAACTGCAATGTACAGTCGATCCCGAATTGGCTGGTCGACTTCAGTCACTTTTTCTCGGGGTTCTCGACATAATTCAAAGTCGGAACTGCAATGTACAGTCGATCCCGAATTGGCTGGTCGACTTCAGTCATTTTTTGTCGGGGTTCTCGACATAATTCATAGTCGGAACTGCAATGTACAGTCAATCCCGAATTGGCTGGTCGAATTCAGTCACTTTTTCTCGGGGATCTCGACATAATTCAAAGTCGGAACTGCAATGTACAGTCGATCCCGAATTGGCTGGTCGACTTCAGTCATTTTTTGTCGGGGTTCTCGACATAATTCATAGTCGGAACTGCAATGTACAGTCAATCCCGAATTGGCTGGTCGACTTCAGTCACTTTCTCTCGGGGTTCTCGACATAATTCATAGTCGGAACTGCAATGTACAGTCGATCCCGAATTGGCTGGTCGACTTCAGTCATTTTTTATCGGGGATCTCGACATAATTCAAAGTCGGAACTGCAATGTACAGTCGATCCCGAATTGGCTGATCGACTTCAGTCACTTTTTCTCGGGGTTCTCGACATAATTCATAGTCGGAACTGCAATGTACAGTCGATCCCGAATTAGCTGGTCTACTTCAGTCACTTTTTCTCGGGGTTCTCGACATAATTCAAAGTCGGAACTGCAATGTACAGTCGATCCCGAATTGGCTGGTCGACTTCAGTCATTTTTTGTCGGGGTTTCGACATAATTCATAGTCGGAACTGCAATGTACAGTCAATCCCGAAATCATTGGTCGACTTCAGTCACTTTTTCTCGGGGTTCTCGACATAATTCAAAGTCGGAACTGCAATGTACAGTCGATCCCGAATTGGCTGGTCGACTTCAGTCATTTTTTGTCGGGGTTCTCGACATAATTCATAGTCGGAACTGCAATGTACAGTCAATCCCGAATTGGCTGGTCGACTTCAGTCACTTTTTCTCGGGGTTTCCGACATAATTCAAAGTCGGAACTGCAATGTACAGTCGATCCCGAATTGGCTGGTCGACTTCAGTCATTTTTTGTCGGGGTTCTCGACATAATTCATAGTCGGAACTGCAATGTTCAGTCAATCCCGAATTGGCTGGTCGACTTCAGTCACTTTTTCTCGGGGTTCTCGATATTAATTCAAAGTCGGAACTGCAATGTACAGTCGATCCCGAATTGGCTGGTCGACTTCAGTCATTTTTTATCGGGGATCTCACATAATTCAAAGTCGGAACCGCAATGTACAGTCGATCCCGAATTGGCTGATCGACTTCAGTCACTTTTTCTCGGGGTTCTCGACATAATTCATAGTCGGAACTGCAATGTACAGTCGATCCCGAATTGGCTGGTCGACTTCAGTCATTTTTTATCGGGGATCTCGACATAATTCAAAGTCGGAATCAAAATGTACAATCGATCCCGTATTGGCTGATCGACTTCAGTCACTTTTTCTCGGGGTTCTCGACACAATTCATAGTCGGAACTGCAATGTACAGTCGATCCCGAATTGGCTGGTCGACTTCAGTCATTTTTTATCGGGGATCTCGACATAATTCAAAGTCGGAATCATAATGTACAGTCGATCCCGAATTGGCTGATCGACTTCAGTCACTTTTTCTCGGGGTTTTTGACATAATTCATAGTCGGAACTGCAATGTACAGTCGATCCCGAATTGGCTGGTCGACTTCAGTCATTTTTTATCGGGGATCTCGACATAATTCAAAGTCGGAACTGCAATGTACAGTCGATCCCGAATTGGCTGATCGACTTCAGTCACTTTTTCTCGGGGTTCTCGACATAATTCATAGTCGGAACTGCAATGTACAGTCGATCCCGAATTGGCTGGTCGACTTCAGTCGTTTTTTATCGGGGATCTCGACATAATTCAAAGTCGGAACTGCAATGTACAGTCGATCCCGAATTGGCTGATCGACTTCAGTCACTTTTTCTCGGGGTTCTCGACATAATTCATAGTCGGAACTGCAATGCACAGTCGATCCCGAATTGGCTGGTCGACTTCAGTCACTTTTTCTCGGGGTTCTCGACACAATTCAAAGTCGGAACTGCAATGTACAGTCGATCCCGAATTGGCTGGTCGACTTCAGTCATTTTTTGTCGGGGTTCTCGACATAATTCATAGTCGGAACTGCAATGTACAATCAATCCCGAATTGGCTGGTCGACTTCAGTCACTTTCTCCGGGGTTCTCGACATAATTCCAAAGTCGGAACTGCAATGTACAGTCGATCCCGAATTGGCTGGTCGACTTCAGTCACTTTTCTCGGGGTTCTCGACATAATTCATAGTCGGAACTGCAATGTACAGTCGATCCCGAATTGGCTGGTCGACTTCAGTCATTTTTTATCGGGGATCTCGACATAATTCAAAGTCGGAACTGCAATGTACAGTCGATCCCGAATTGGCTGATCGACTTCGGTCACTTTTTTCTCGGGGTTCTCGACATAATTCATAGTCGGAACGCCGTGTACAGTCGATCCCGAATTGGCTGGTCGACTTCAGTCATTTTTTATCGGGGATCTCGGCATAATTCAAAGTCGGAACTGCAATGTACAATCGATCCCGTATTGGCTGATCGACTTCAGTCACTTTTTCTCGGGGTTCTCGACATAATTCATAGTCGGAACTGCAATGTACAGTCGATCCCGAATTGGCTGGTCGACTTCAGTCATTTTTATCGAGAGGGATCTCGACATAATTCAAAGTCGGAACTGCAATGTACAGTCGATCCCGAATTGGCTGATCGACTTCAGTCACTTTCTCAGGGTTCTCGACATAATTCATAGTCGGAACTGCAATGTTACAGTCAATCCCGAATTGGCTGGTCGACTTCAGTCACTTTTTCTCAGGGTTCTCGACATAATTCAAAGTCGGAACTGCAATGTACAGTCGATCCCGAATTGGCTGGTCGACTTCAGTCATTTTTTGTCGGGGTTCTCGACATAATTCATAGTCGGAACTGCAATGTTCAGTCAATCCCGAATTGGCTGGTCGACTTCAGTCACTTTTTCTCGGGGTTCTCGACATAATTCAAAGTCGGAACTGCAATGTACAGTCGATCCCGAATTGGCTGGTCGACTTCAGGTCATTTTTTATCGGAGGGGATCTCGACATAATTCAAAGTCGGAACTGCAATGTACAGTCGATCCCGAATTGGCTGGTCGACTTCAGTCATTTTTTATCGGGGATCTCGACATAATTCAAAGTCGGAACTGCAATGTACAATCGATCCCGTATTGGCTGATCGACTTCAGTCACTTTTTCTCAGGGGTTCTCGACATAATTCATAGTCGGAACTGCAATGTACAGTCGATCCCGAATTGGCTGGTCGACTTCAGTCATTTTTTATCGGGGATCTCGACATAATTCAAAGTCGGAACTGCAATGTACAGTCGATCCCGAATTGGCTGATCGACTTCAGTCACTTTTTCTCGGGGTTCTCGACATAATTCATAGTCGGAACTGCAATGTACAGTCGATCCCGAATTGGCTGGTCGACTTCAGTCATTTTTTATCAGGGATCTCGACATAATTCAAAGTCGGAACTGCAATGTACAGTCGATCCCGAATTGGCTGATCGACTTCAGTCACTTTTTCTCGGGGTTCTCGACATAATTCATAGTCGGAACTGCAATGTACAGTCGATCCCGAATTGGCTGGTCGACTTCGATCGTTTTTTATCAGGGGATCTCGACATAATTCAAAGTCGGAACTGCAATGTACAGTCGATCCCGAATTGGCTGATCGACTTCAGTCACTTTTTCTCGGGGTTCTCGACATAATTCATAGTCGGAACTGCAATGTACAGTCGATCCCGAATTGGCTGGTCGACTTCAGTCACTTTTCTCGGGGTTCTCGACATAATTCAAAGTCGGAACTGCAATGTACAGTCGATCCCGAATTGGCTGGTCGACTTCAGTCATTTTTTGTCAGGGTTCTCGACATAATTCATAGTCAGAACTGCAATGTACAATCAATCCCGAATTGGCTGGTCGACTTCAGTCACTTTTTCTCGGGGTTCTCGACATAATTCAAAGTCGGAACTGCAATGTACAGTCGATCCCGAATTGGCTGGTCGACTTCAGTCATTTTTTGTCGGGGTTCTCGTCATAATTCATAGTCGGAACTGCAATGTACAGTCAATCCCGAATTGGCTGATCGACTTCAGTCACTTTTTCTCGGGGTTCTCGACATAATTCAAAGTCGGAACTGCAATGTACAGTCGATCCCGAATTCGCCGTCGACTTCAGTCATTTTTTGTCGGGGGTTCTCGACATAATTCATAGTCGGAACTGCAATGTACAGTCAACCGGTTCTGGCTGGTCGACTTCAGTCACTTTTTCTCGGGGTTCTCGACATAATTCAAAGTCGGAACTGCAATGTACAGTCGATCCCGAATTGGCTGGTCGACTTCAGTCATTTTTTGTCGGGGTTCTGGACATAATTCATAGTCGGAACTGCAATGTACAGTCAATCCCGAATTGGCTGGTCGACTTCAGTCACTTTTTCTGTAGTCTTCGACATAATTCATAGTCGGAACTGCAATGTAATAGTCGATCCCGAATTGGCTGGTCGATTTCAGTCATTTTTTATCGGGGATCTCGACATGATTCAAAGTCGGAACTGCAATGTACAGTCGATCCCGAATTGGCTGATCGACTTCAGTCACTTTTTCTTGCCCTGGACATAATTCAGTTTGAACTGCAATGTACAGTCGATCCCGAATTGGCTGGTCGACTTCAGTCACTTTTCTCGGGTTCTCGACATAATTCAAAGTCGGAACTGCAATGTACAGTCGATCCCGAATTGGCTGGTCGACTTCAGTCATTTTTTGTCGGGGTTCTCGACATAATTCATAGTCGGAACTGCAAATGTACAGTCAATCCCGAATTGGCTGGTCGACTTCAGTCACTTTTTCTCGGGGTTCCTCGACATAATCTAGTCGAACTGCAATGCATGGTCGATCCCGAATTGGCTGGTCGACTTCAGTCATTTTTTATCGGGGATCTCGACAATTCAAAGTCGGAACTGTACCGTACAGTCGATCCCGAATTGGCTGATCGACTTCAGTCAGCTTTTTCCTCAAGCCTCGACATAATTCAAAGTCGCGAACCCACGTACAGTCGATCTCGAATTGGCTGATCGACTTCAGTCACTTTTTCTCGGGGTTCTCGACATAATTCATAGTTTGGAACTGCACGTACAGTCGATCCCGAATTGGCTGGGGTTTGATCATCACTTTTCTCGGGGTTCTCGACATAATTCAAAGTCGGAACTGCACGTACAGTCGATCCCGAATTGGCTGGTCGACTTCAGCCGCTTTAGTCGGGGTTCTCGACATAATTCATAGTCGGAACTGCAATGTGCATGTCGGAATCCCGAATTGGACAATGACTTCAGTCACTTTTTCTCGGGGTTCTCGACATAATTCAAAGTCGGAACTGCAATGTACAGTCAATCCCGAATTGGCTGGTCGACTTCAGTCACTTTTTGTCGGGGTTCTCGACATAATTCAGTATAGTCGGAACTGCAATGCATGTAAAGGTCAATCCCGAATTGGTCGACTTCAGTCACTTTTTCAAATTTCCCATACAATTCAAAGTCGGACCGTATCGCACAGTCGATCCCGAATTGGCTGGTCGATCAGTCATTTTTTGTCGCTGCCTTGCATAATTCATAGTCGGAACTGCAATGCTCCGGCAAGTCAATCCCAATTGGCTGGTCGACTTCAGTCACTTTTCTCGGGGTTCTCGCGAAGACATCTCGTCGGAACTGCAATGTACAGTTGATCCCGAATTGGCTGGTCGACTTCAGTCATTTTTTATCGGGGATCTCGACATAATTCAAAGTCGGAACTGCAATGTACAGTCGATCCCGAATTGGCTGATCGACTTCAGTCACTTTTTCTCGGGGTTCTCGACATAATTCATAGTCGGAACTGCAATGTACAGTCGATCCCGAATTGGCTGGTCGACTTCAGTCATTTTTTATCGGGGATCTCGACATAATTCAAAGTCGGAACTGCAATGTACAGTCGATCCCGAATTGGCTGATCGACTTCAGTCACTTTTTCTCGTGGTTCTCGACATAATTCATAGTCGGAACTGCAATGTACAGTCGATCCCGAATTGGCTGGTCGACTTCAGTCATTTTTTATCGGGGATCTCGACATAATTCAAAGTCGGAACTGCAATGTACAGTCGATCCCGAATTGGCTGATCGATGTCAGTCACTTTTTCTCGGGGTTCTCGACATAATTCATAGTCGGAACTGCAATGTACAGTCGATCCCGAATTGGCTGGTCGACTTCAGTCATTTTTTATCGGGGATCTCGACATAATTCAAAGTCGGAACTGCAATGTACAGTCGATCCCGAATTGGCTGATCGACTTCAGTCACTTTTTCTCGGGGTTCTCGACATAATTCATAGTCGGAACTTCAATGTACAGTCGATCCCGAATTGGCTGGTCGACTTCAGTCATTTTTTATCGGGGATCTCGACATAATTCAAAGTCGGAACTGCAATGTACAGTCGATCCCGAATTGGCTGATCGACTTCAGTCACTTTTTCTCGGGGTTCTCGACATAATTCATAGTCGGAACTGCAATGTACAGTCGATCCCGAATTGGCTGGTCGACTTCAGTCACTTTTTCTCGGGGTTCTCGACATAATTCAAAGTCGGAACTGCAATGTACAGTCGATCCCGAATTGGCTGGTCGACTTCAGTCATTTTTTGTCGGGGTTCTCGACATAATTCATAGTCGGAACTGCAATGTACAGTCAATCCCGAATTGGCTGGTCGACTTCAGTCACTTTTTCTCGGGGTTCTCGACATAATTCAAAGTCGGAACTGCAATGTACAGTCGATCCCGAATTGGCTGGTCGACTTCAGTCATTTTTTGTCGGGGTTCTCGTCATAATTCATAGTCGGAACTGCAATGTACAGTCAATCCCGAATTGGCTGATCGACTTCAGTCACTTTTTCTCGGGGTTCTCGACATAATTCAAAGTCGGAACTGCAATGTACAGTCGATCCCGAATTGGCTGGTCGACTTCAGTCATTTTTTGTCGGGGTTCTCGACATAATTCATAGTCGGAACTGCAATGTACAGTCAATCCCGAATTGGCTGGTCGACTTCAGTCACTTTTTCTCGGGGTTCTCGACATAATTCAAAGTCGGAACTGCAATGTACAGTCGATCCCGAATTGGCTGGTCGACTTCAGTCATTTTTTGTCGGGGTTCTCGACATAATTCATAGTCGGAACTGCAATGTACAGTCAATCCCGAATTGGCTGGTCGACTTCAGTCACTTTTTCTCGGGGTTCTCGACATAATTCATAGTCGGAACTGCAATGTACAGTCGATCCCGAATTGGCTGGTCGACTTCAGTCATTTTTTATCGGGGATCTCGACATAATTCAAAGTCGGAACTGCAATGTACAGTCGATCCCGAATTGGCTGATCGACTTCAGTCACTTTTTCTCGGGGTTCTCGACATAATTCATAGTCGGAACTGCAATGTACAGTCGATCCCGAATTGGCTGGTCGACTTCAGTCACTTTTTCTCGGGGTTCTCGACATAATTCAAAGTCGGAACTGCAATGTACAGTCGATCCCGAATTGGCTGGTCGACTTCAGTCATTTTTTGTCGGGGTTCTCGACATAATTCATAGTCGGAACTGCAATGTACAGTCAATCCCGAATTGGCTGGTCGACTTCAGTCACTTTTTCTCGGGGTTCTCGACATAATTCATAGTCGGAACTGCAATGTACGGTCGATCCCGAATTGGCTGGTCGACTTCAGTCATTTTTTATCGGGGATCTCGACATAATTCAAAGTCGGAACTGCAATGTACAAGTCGATCCCGAATTGGCTGATCGACTTCAGTCACTTTTTCTCGGGGTTCTCGACATAATTCAAAGTCGGAACTGCAATGTACAGTCGATCCCGAATTGGCTGGTCGACTTCAGTCATTTTTTGTCGGGGTTCTCGACATAATTCATAGTCGGAACTGCAATGTACAGTCAATCCCGAATTGGCTGGTCGACTTCAGTCACTTTTTCTCGGGGTTCTCGACATAATTCATAGTCGGAACTGCAATGTACGGTCGATCCCGAATTGGCTGGTCGACTTCAGTCATTTTTTCTCGGGGATCTCGACATAATTCAAAGTCGGAACTGCAATGTACAGTCGATCCCGAATTGGCTGATCGACTTCAGTCATTTTTTATCGGGGATCTCGACATAATTCAAAGTCGGAACTGCAATGTACATCGATCCCGAATTGGCTTATCGACTTCAGTCATTTTTTATCGGGGATCTCGACATAATTCAATGTCGGAACTGCAATGTACAGTCGATCCCGAATTGGCTGATCGACTTCAGTCACTTTTTCTCGGGGTTCTCGACATAATTCATAGTCGAAACTGCAATGTACAGTCGATCCCGAATTGGCTGGTCGACTTCAGTCACTTTTTCTCGGGGTTCTCGACATAATTCAAAGTCGGAACTGCAATGTACAGTCGATCCCGAATTGGCTGGTCGACTTCAGTCACTTTTTCTCGGGGATCTCGACATAATACAAAGTCGGAACTGCAATGTACAGTCAATCCCGAATTGGCTGGTCGACTTCAGTCACTTTTTCTCGGGGTTCTCGACATAATTCATAGTCGGAACTGCAATGTACGGTCGATCCCGAATTGGCTGGTCGACTTCAGTCATTTTTTTCTCGGGGATCTCGACATAATTCAAAGTCGGAACTGCAATGTACAGTCGATCCCGAATTGGCTGATCGACTTCAGTCACTTTTTCTCGGGGTTCTCGACATAATTCAAAGTCGGAACTGCAATGTACAGTCGATCCCGAATTGGCTGATCGACTTCAGTCACTTTTTCTCGGGGTTCTCGACATAATTCATAGTCGGAACTGCAATGTACAGTCGATCCCGAATTGGATGGTCGACTTCAGTCACTTTTTCTCGGGGTTCTCGACATAATTCAAAGTCGGAACTGCAATGTACAGTCGATCCCGAATTGGATGGTCGACTTCAGTCACTTTTTCAGACGAGATGTGTCTTCCGTTTATCTTTTCTACAAATATTTTCACGGCTTCTGCTCTGACCATCTTAAATTTTACAAGCCAAGGAAGCAAAGATTAACCTGTCCGAAATTTCCTTCATTCTTTCCTTAATGAAACTGCAATAGGTAATTATTAAATGTTTATAAAGTCATTTGATGTCCAAGTTATTGTGCAGTATTAAAAAAAAGAACCATTCTATTTTCATTTACAATTATTCACTTAGTAATAAATACTAAAAAATAGTATGAAATACATCATTTTTTTAAAGCGGCCTAATAATTATGACTGGTAGTGTAGGTCCCACCTTTTTACAGTCAAAACAGTCAAATGTAACAGTCACTTATATATATATATATATATATATATATATATATATATATATATATATATATATTAATCATATCACCCCAAGCAAGGCGATAACGCCACTGATGCGCAGGGGTCTACGTAAGAGTAAAAAGATTGGAAAAGAGAAAACCGAAAACCGCATCCTAACAGAAAACAAGAGATGAGCCTTTTCACCTGTTCAATAGACGTGGGTGGAGTGTGAACCGGGCGATAGTTTAGTCTATCTACTCCAATTGAAAAAAATATATATAAAAAGAAAAGAGTGAAAAGATTGGAAAAGAGAAAGCCGGTAACCGCCTCCTAAACAGGGAACAAGGGATGAGCCTCTTCACCTGTTATTCAACCAGTTTCTTTTTCCGCACCTCCCACCTGTGGAACTCCCTTCCGTATACTTACTTTCCATTTAACTACAATCTTCAAAAAGCCTAAGTTCAACGTCAGTTACCATCTTTCATCTCTCTGATTCCCATTTTTCACTTATCCTTTCTCCGCTACTCCTTGTATATTGTTCTTCTTCCTTCTCACTCTACTCTCACGTGACGTCACACGCACCAGTATTTCCATCTTCCGCTTATTTTCTCTCCAACCCCCACTGTATCTTGATCCTTTTTCTTCTAGCTCTCCTCTCATGTAACCCTCTGCATACCAGTGGCATTAATGCCTTGCTTGGGGTGAAATGATTATTAAAAGAAAATATCAAACTCAATGACTCATTTAATGCGGACAAGATTTTTGCAATTGATTTGTATGAAGATAAATGTATTCTTTGTAAGTAATCAGTGTGAAGATCAGGCTTCATTGAGGTATTTTTATAAAGAGAGTTTTGCCGAGTCACATGTATTCCTGATGTGTATTTTTTCGTCATAAATAGATTACTGTTGATATTCTTCAAACATCTATTGTTGGTATTTTTTTCTTTTAAATCTATTGCCGGTAATTTTTTTTTTCTTCAGAAATGTATTGCTGGTCATATTTTTTCTCCAAAAAGTATTGCTGGAATTTTCACTATAAATATATTCTTATATTTTCATAATGTTTTGACGCAAGTCTAGGGATTAACTATTTGCCGATAACTGGGATTTTAACAGGTGCTACTACCCTGTGTCAGTGTGGACCTGAGAACAACAGCAGTGAAGAGGCGGTTTCATGCTACTCAAAACTTAACAGTTAGAAAAGGACGAAGTTTATCGTCAAATTCAGGACCGAGATGTAGTTTATTGTCATACCCACGACTGTTCATTAGGGTTTACTATTCGACAGAAGTGCAGTCGGTGTATTCTGAAGCCCGAGACAAGGCGGTCGCCAGAACCCGTCTTGTACATTTATGAATCTGCCATTCGTCCGTACATCGATTCTTCTTCTTTTATGTGCCCTGTCGCTTCAGAACGTAGGCGATCATGGTTCCCCACGTCTCCCTATCCTTTGTGGCTCTTAGTATGTTTGCTCCTGTTACACCTCGCAACCCCTGTTCCGTCATCCACCTGATCAGGCCCTGCAACTGTGTTATCTGCTGCCTTCCTCTGCCTCTTTTTCCTTTTACCTGGCCTGTCAGTATCCGGTTTTCCAAGCCCTCCTTCCTTATTGCATGTCCCAGTAACTTCAGTTGTTTTTTCCTGATGCTCACTATTAATTTCCTTTTGCTGGCCATTCTTTCCAACACCTCCTCGTTTCTTGCATGCTCAGTCCACGATATCCGCAGCATCCTTCTATCGAACCATATTTCCACTGCTTCAAGTTTTGTCCTCATTTTCGATGATATTGTCCAGCATCCACTGCCGTATAGAAGGACTGACATCACATAGCAATCCAGCACTCTTTTCTTTGTTTCTAGTGAAATTTTCCTGTGTCTTAGTACTTTACTCAGCTTCTTGTCTCCCACCTTTTTAAAATATCCTTACTGTAGAGGTTGAATAACTTTGAGGCTAAGCTAGATCTTTATCTTACGCTCTATTCTATTTTTGTGTAGTGACTCAATTTCTGCTGTCAGAAATGTAACTGCTTCCTTTTTTTCCGAATAAGAAAGACAATATATTCGAAGATGAAGGAAAAACTTGAAGCAACCGAAATGTGGTTCTAAAAAAGGATGCTGCGGATATCATGGACCGAGCATGTGAGCAATGATGAGGTTTTGCAAAGGATGGAAACGAAAAGGAAATTAACACTGAGCATCAGGAAGAGACAATTCAAGTTTCTGGGACATGTAGTGACGAAAGTGGGCTTAGAGAACCTGTTACTAACAGGCCAGATAGAAGGAAAAAGAGACAGGGAAAAGCGGCGGATAACAGATTTGAATGACCCGATCTGGTGGATGACGAAACGAGGGTTGCATGGTGCAACAGGAGAAAGCGTGCTAAAAGCCACCAGGGAAAGGAGAATGTGGAAAGCCATGATCGCCTACGTCCTGAAAGGACATGGTACGTAAAAGAAGAAGAAGATGAAGAAGACATCGCATTCACTTACGCGAACATTCTCTTGAGAAGAGTGTGAATCCGTCCCTTCTCTCTCCAGCTATGGATTAAATAGGAGAAAAATTGATCTTCTCTAAAAGCCATACAGAAAATTCCCTGCCCGTCATAAGCATGGTTGATGCCAGTCTCCTGGGGAGCGACACACTGCGCCTCCTTTTCAAAAATCGGTAAGTGTGACACAGAAATCCGTAGCGAATTTGCTTGGCGAAGGACGCGTTCTAGAAGTTGAATAGAGCATTAGGAGACAGGAAAATTTTGCTAGAAACAATAAAGAGAGTACTAGATTGCTATGTGATGTCAGTTCTTCAATATGGCAGTGAATGCCGGACAATATCATCGAAGATGAAGGAAAAACTTGAAGCAGCTGAAATGGGGTTCTACAGAAGGAAGCTGCGGATATCATGGACCGAGCACGTGAGCAGTGATGAGGTTTTCGAAAGAATGGCAACGAAAAGGAAATTAATACTAAGCATCAGGAAGAGACAACTAAAGTTCCTGGGACATGCAATGAAGAAGGAGGGCTTGGAGAACCTGTTTCTCACAAGCCAGATAGAGGGAAAAAGAGACAGGGGAAAGCAGCGGACAACATATTTGAAGGACCTGATTAGGTTGATGACGAAGGTTGCATGGTGCAATAGGAGAAATCCTGCTAAGAGCCACTAGGGATAGGGAGACGTGGAAAGCAATGATCACCTAGGTCCTGAAATGACAAGGCACATAGAAGAAGAAGAAGATGTGGAATGACTACATCAAATCAGTGGCTGCATCTACAGCAAGGAATGTGTCATTGTGTCGTGCCAAATTTTTTTTTTCTCGTCAGAGTCTATCTCGTAAATTTATAGATCTACCACTCGTCCGTGCATTGAATACTGCTGCCATATTTGTTCGGGTGTTGCAGCTATTTATCTTGAGGTTCACGACAAAATCCAAAGAAGGTTATCAGTCAGTCAGTTAAGTGCCATACGTGATACACGCTTGGGCGATCATGTCTCGAAAGAGGCATGACTGACTGGGCAGAAGATTATCCCGCAGTAGGTTGCTATTGCTTTCTGCGGTAGACTGGTTGCCGACTAAGGCAATAGAACCCAATCTGTCCTGTTATTTGACTCATAGCTAGAGAGAAAAGAGATGTATTATATTATGACGTAGTAATTAGTGGGGGAATCAGTTTATTACAATAGAAAAGAGATCGACCAAGGCAATAGAACCCAATCTGTCCTGCTATTTAACCCATAACTGGAAGGAATAGACGGATTAATAGCTTTCCCAAGGGTATTTGCGCGTAAGTGAATAGAATGGATTCAACTGGAATTCGAACTCGGCTCCCCGGTTTCTCGTTCCGAGCCGATATCCACTGTACCACAATGCACATCCATCCACATCTAGAAGGTTATACAATGCAATTAAACCTGGCTTGAGATCTCGATCTCTGTTAATTTCTCACCGACGTAACGTGACATCTTTTCTACAAATATTTTCGTAACAACTGTTCTTTTTACCCTGTTGCTCCGACCATATGAATTGGTATCTAGGTCCCATTCTTTTGCGATTGAAATAGTTAAATGCAACCCACTTCTACTCTAACTGTTACTTTTCTCGCAATACACTGCGCATCCTCAGCCTTAGCCAATCTCCCGACCTTAAATAGTTACATTGAGTCCACTGCTAGGTTGGGTGACTGTGTCGGGCCGGAAAGGGTTTTTTTTTCCGTCTGAATCCATTTTGCACATATACAAATCAACTATCCAACCCTACATAGAATATACTGTGGTCATAACTGGTCAGGCGTCCCTGCTGTTCATCTCAGTGTTCTAGACAGGCTCCAGAGGAGAATCTCTAATGTGATTGATCCCGACCTGGCAGCTCAACTCCAGCTATTTTCTCGCGATGTGGCTTCCCTCTTTCTCTTCTATAAATATTTTCATGGCTTCTGCTCTGACGATCTTGGGTCACTGGTGCTCCCCCCCACCACCACCACCACAAGAATTTACACGTGCAATCAGACTGGCAACAAGGTCTCACCCTTTTACAGATCAACCAAATGCAGGCGACAATTCTATTCCACCAGTTTCTTTTCTGCGTTTCCTGCCTGTGGAACTTCCTTTTCCTATACTTGCTTTTCTGACGGCTATAACCTTGAGGAATTCAAATGCAAAATCAATTCCCATCTCTTATCCACTTAATCCCAGCCCTTTCTACATCATCCCGTGTATCTTGTTCTTTTCTTTTCTCTCTACCTTCGCAACTGTCTTCACTCCTGTGTCCACATCATTCTCTTGCCCTTTCTTTTTCCCCACCTCTCGCTGGTTCATCTTTGTCTTCACTCTCCTCCTGCCTAATACTTCAACTCTCTTATGTAAACTCCTGCACAACAGCGGCGTTAACGCCTTGATTGGGGTGAAATGATTAAAAAAACAACTTTTCGTCTGTGGAACTCACTTCCATTTATTTGCTTCCCTGCTATCTACAATCTGCAAAAATTTAAATGCGACGTCAATTGCTATCTTGATCCTCTTGAATCCCGTTCTTCATTTATCCTTTCGTCAATACCCACGATATACAGTCTTTTATACCAAGTTTGCTATCTGTAACCCCCTGCGTATTATTTGTATTCTCGCCTTTCTTGGCGTGCAATGAAAAAAAATATCCTGATCCGACGAGGCTATTTAAAATACGCCGACTGCAGAGGTTAAAAGTCCCTCAGCGGGGACACTTGTTTACCGTGGGTGGTGACTCGTAACACTTGGAGACGGGATCCTGGTGGTTGAACCAATTATGTCCTAGGTATAAAGAGGACATGTTTTAGCAACACACCACTTCAGCCCTTATCTGAGTTAGACGGGAGGTCGGGAGGCCCGATCCAATCAATCGGTTGGTCATGTCAAGCACTAAATCAGACAAACAGACCAAAAAATACACTCACATTCTCCATTTTTGATATTAAACTGATTTAGTAAGTGGTGGCTGTAGATCAAATCAAGCTTGGATCAGGGGACTGACAGAACTGATAAAATCTAAGGGATAGTCCAGACTTGGGTGGATAATACCTAGCATCACAAATGCTCAGAAACCCCCCATGCTTGAGTATATCAGCCATATAGCCCTGAAGAAACGAGGCGAACGGGATTTTCCCCCTTATCATCTCCCTCATAAGGGGCTCCGAGTTAGGTGGGGAGCATGAATAACGAATTAAAAATAAATTTACTATGAGTTAAAAAAAGCACCAAGAGATCTCCCATAGAAACAGAAACAGATTCTGATAATGAAAATGATATCAAAACCTTCCCACACATTATTGTACTGAAAGCCACAATTAACAAACCATTAACTGAATTATCACCCTTCCTAATTTAAAAAACAATATCAAGCAAAATAACTCCAAAACATGTTCAAGAATATCACTCGAGTTTTGCTGTTTAATGTTTTAATGTTTAGCAACCCGTAATTTGCGTGAAACTACCTTCTATGTTCGGTTTCCTAATTTTCTATATTCACTTTGTTATAAATGGCCATAGACCAAAATATCTGCTGTGTTGAGTATTTACTAATTCTACAGCCGGGATATTTTTACTTTTCCGGTCGTGAAGCGTGCGAGTGTGTACACATGTGTTAGCGCCTAAAGAGTATATTTATAGTGTATTAGGCATGGCGTCTGAATATTGTTGATTCAGCATTATTTTGGAATCTCAAGGCATATTGATCTATACAGTCATCCTTTGCTGTAATATTGTAGATATATTTCCTGTAAGTTTAATCTTCCGTAATATGGAAAGTAATTTCAAGGTGTGGAAATGTTTTTTCGTTCAGTATATATATATATATATATATACGAATCAACTGTCAAATTAGGTTTAGATTAAAAGATTCATTTTTTTTTTGTACCGGAAAATCAAATCCAGATATAGAAAAACAATTACGAATCGATTGATTAATTTCCTATTAATTGTTCTCCAATCGCTATCCTGATTTCGCTAGAAGAAGATTATTTCAAGCCAATCGTAGAGATTGTTTAAACTGGTAAAAACAAACAAAAATGGCGTTTAATTAGAATTAGTGATGGATCTCGTCTTATTCATACTAATGCACAGATTTAAATATACATGTATCAATGGAGTTATGAACACAGTCACACACATATATTTTTTTCTAAACATATACTGCTAAATATAAGAGACAATGAATGTCTATTATGTTTAACCATGAGCAGTTTTAAACATCGTATTTTGGCTTTAATTCCAGGCGAAAATAAAATTAAATTAAAGGCAAAATACGAAGTTTAGAACGGCACACGATTAAACAAAGCAGGCATTCATTGTCTGTTATATTTAACAGTATATGTTTAGAAAATTATCTGCTTCCTCGAAACGCTATAGTAGCTACTCTGGCATCTACGCACCGTGCATTCAGTAATGAATTAGAACACACACAACTATTGGGCGTGTATAATGATAATATACACGCTAAAAAGTCTGCCTTCTTCTACTGAGCGTCCATAGATATCATTGTTATGACAGCATACTGCAACTCAAAAACTATTAAGTGTTCAAATCACAGCCTGATGATGGCGCATTGAACACCGAAACTTAATAACTTTTGAGTTGCAGTATGCTATTATTATAACAATAATAATGACTATATATCTATAAATGCTCTACTTATGCATTGAACACTTTATTTAATAAAAATGAATTTTAAACAGTGGAACATATATCTATCAGTTTAAACCACTCATATATATATATATATATATATATATATATATATATATATATATATATATATATATATATGACCGACAGGATGATTAATCAATCTTTTACAGAGGTATACCAGCATTCTAATACTTAACCGTGTTTAAGTCTTAAAGAATATAATATAGTAGAATATAATAATTGTCATAATCATGAGCCTTTCTAAACATCGCATTTTGTTTTTAATTTCAGGTGAAAATAAAGACAAAAATTCTCCAACATTTGGATAATTTTTCATTAAGTTGGTTCTAAGCTTTCGGCTCACATGAGCCATCTTCAGAGAGGTTACAAGGACGTTAACATAAAAACATCCACCATCAGCGACGATCTTGTGTTGACATAAAACTTTCCTAGGCAACGATAACAGTTACCAAAAATAGCAAACGCAGTTCGTAAATTTGTAATGCGGTTCTATTTAAGCTTAGAACCAACTTAAAAAAAAATATCCAAATGTTGGAGAATTTTTGTTTTTATTTTCATCTGAAATTAAAGCCAAAATACGATGTTTATAATGGCTCATGATTAAACATAATAGACATTCATTGTCTCTTATATTTAACAGTATATGTTTAGAAAATTATCTACTGCCTTGATACACTATATATATATATATATATATATATATATATATATATACGAGCGTGCTGTGTATTGGTTAACGATCAAAAGCAAACGTTTTAAAGATCGTTGAAAATCTGACTTGCAGTTGTAAAAAGCAAATCGCAGAAACCCGCACGTCTACACGGAAAGAACAATAGTCTATCCGGCGGCATAAGCTGCTGGTGCCGCCAGGAGTGGCAGTACTGCCTTAGCCACAGAAACTGTGTTACCTCCCGTATTTGGCGGCAGACGAGGGCATGCTATTGCACGTGCATATGTGTAATTATGAAAACCTTTAGGTCGTAGACATGGGGAAAAAATGAGTTATTTCTTATGTATATTATGACTAAAAAATAGTTGATCGATCGGTCTATTCAAACACTATACTGAATGAATTCAATGCCTCCTGCATGAATGCATCTGTGATTAATGCTACTATAAAAAGCAGTAACGAAAAATCAGTTATCTAAAAAAAGAAATAGAAGAGAAATCCAAAGAAAGCCTGCAGAATGAAATCGAGGCTGAATCAAGGCGGCCATGTTTTCAATTCATCCGTCCATTAATATATATATATATATATATAGAGAGAGAGAGAGAGAGAGATATCTAGATATCTAGATAGATGCTCTACGCATGCCGGAGCTTATAACAGAACTTTCAAAATGTATAATTAGGCTTACATAACGCATTTTCGACATGAATAATGCAATTTCATTCACAAGATCGTCTGCCTGAGTAGCAAGTTTTGCGAGCTAATCTCAGACTATTCAATCGTGAGATCGAATCCATTTACTAGCCTGACAATTAATTTCCTAAACAGACCTTTTCTTTTGTGTGTGTGTGTGTGTGTGTGTGTGTGTGTGGTAACCCATTAATGTCGTAGAAGCACTACATTTACTCCAACTACAGCAGTAGTTGTGTGTCTTGGGCAAGATAGCCTGACGGAGCCCAACCCTCTTCAGGCATGTTTTCACTTCTGACTTGTTTTTCTTCTCCTACACTGGTTGCCACTTCATATTAAGGGAAATAGAAAATTAATTACAATTTATATTTAAACTAAACCACTCTCATATTTTTTAAAACTTGTCGCCGTTATATTATATCATTATATTAGATATTATTAAATTAAACCGGACAAAATCTTTAATTTAACACCAGATTTTTAACTACTATCTCAATTTTTACAATAAAATAATTTAAGATTTACCGACACAATATTTTAACTCTGTAAATGAAAAAAATTTAGGGTGATTCTGACGAATACATTCTTGCTTCCTTGCCTTGTTAAATTTTGCAAATAACAATAACAAAAGAACCATTCTATTTTCATTTAGCAATAATTACTAAAAATCGTACGAAATACATCATTTCTTTTAAAAAACCTGGGGTTGCCTAATAATTATGGCCGTAGTGTATATATATATATATATATATATATATATATATATTTCATTTGTAAACGAGTTACATTAGGAGGAGGACCATAGTAAAATATTTAAAACTATAAAAACAAATAGTTTAATGATACTTAAAAAAAAAATATCAAAAGATCCGCTTAACAAAAAAAAAAAAAAAGAACTAGCCATGGTATATGTCGGAAAAAAATATAAAATTCATCGATGAAAAACAGGTAATTCTTCAGAAAAAGTTGGAGGAAGAAAATTTCCCCATCAAAAACCTTCACCAAGAGACCCGAATAAATCCCATTGGAACCTTAGATCTTTTTCTTTGCACAGAGAAAGGAGGGTTTGACTGTAACGTCCAAGCCTACAGGACAATTAGGTGGAATGGAGAACGATATCTGTACAAATCAGAAAAGCGTTATGCAGAGTAGGAACCACCACATTCCTTTATATTCAACAAATTTTCACCAATGGCAGATTCTGACATCTTTGAACACTCATAGGTAGGGCGGTGCTCACGAATAAGTTTTTTTTTTTTTTTAAGCGAGTCTTTTGATATTTTTGAAAATTTTTGTTTGCTTGTTTGTTTGTTTGTTTTTTTGTTTTGTTTTGTTTTTTTAAGCGATATCATTAAACTTTTTGATTTTATAGTCTGACATTTCTCACCATGGTCCTTCTCCTTAAGTGTGTATTGATTTTTGCGTCGGGTGGTTACCGAATCATCTCTCAGTTGCGTCTCTGCCCTCGAAGACAGACTGCGGCTCAGTTGTAGCTCCGTCCGCGAAGGGCAGAGTAGCATCTGAGAAAAATTACACTGATAGATGCCCAGTCCCGGGGAACAGTGTTCCGCGGCTGCGCCACCCCATTGCAGCAGAGGGGTGGAACAGGTGCTCGTCACCGGTGCCAGCTCAACCGGTGGTTGAGAGAACTGGGGGACTTTTGTCCCTGAGCCAGTCCGTACGCGGTCGGGTCCCCACCTAAAAAAAGACCTTGTATCACATTCCGCTCCAGTGGGGGAGTAGGGTAAATACCATATATATATTGATTGTTTAATTACTTAGTTTTTGGTCATAATAAAATTAGACCAGTACACAGTTGTATTAAAGTGTTCAATACAATTATATTGTAGAACTTTTGAATATTCTTCATTTATAAACGAGTTATTACGCGACCTAGGTTTCTACCATGGTGTCTTCAGCCGATTTACAATATATATGCACACGTGTGTATGACTGTAAAAATTCAGAGGTAAATGAAATAAATCTGTGAAAAGATAATATGAATAAAGAACAGAAGGAACACTTTTTACTAACACGATTTTTATTCAGGCAAATCTAAGAAATATATTTTCAAACAAGTATTTATAATATAGGTGTAAAAATGTCGTTAGACTCCCCTTCATAGAACAAGAACTAAATGACCACACGCCGTTGAACAAGATTACAGAAACTTTACCTAATCTTTATGGAAACATATCAATTTCAAACACCGATCCTGTTTGATCACCCGGGTCAGTACGGAGATGGGCGACCGCCCGGGAATGCTAGCTATTGAAAGCTCAAAAGGTCATTTAATGCATTTGATAATGGCTCAGAATAAGAAGTCGGTGTTTAAAGTTCAGTCGGGTTTGTTATATTCTCCTAGGTGAAAATACCTTGAGCAAATGTATAATACACATTTTCACCCAATCTCAGCTATGAGTAAAATTTGTAAAGATTTGTGTCTGACAATGATCATTATATAAAAAAAAGAAAATTACAGTAGTCTGTCTCTCTCTCTCTCTCTCTCTATATATATATATATATATAAATATTATTAAACTGCTAGAAATACAGAATTTATTTCAGCAATGTAAAGAAAACTTTTACAACTGCCTAGTTCAGTCCGTTGATGGATAACAATCAAAAATATATTTTTTATTAGAGTTGAATATATAAATTGAAATCCGATCAGATGAATAGAATAATTGAAGACAATTTTTCCTTCCTGTTCTTTATTTATTCTGTTCCATATATATATATATATATATATATATATATATATATATATATATATATATAATGAACAGAATAAGTAAAGAATATGTAAGAAAAAAGTGTGGATATTTGTGTCTTCTCAGAGTGTAGTTCGTAGCCGAATTAATAACCACTCCGCCAGCTGCTACTCGTAGAACCCGGAACACTGCTTCACCAGGGACTCCGTTTCCTGCGCACCGTAAGCAAAACGCTGTCTCCCAAACACCGGTGTAGCCTTCTCGAGTCGTAAATAGCAAAAAGTGACCCGAAACAGAAGTAGGCTCTTTTTATGTGTTTTTTGGTCTCGTAATTTCCCACTCTCCGAGAGCCTCACTTTCACCAATGACGCATGCGCCGTGTCATTCGAAAAACTGCCTCGCATGAGCTCGCCTCGCGGTTCCATTACGTCTACGAACGCACGTGCAAACAAACCGCCTTCTTTTGCTTCGGCGAGGTAAGTCTCCACCACACTCCCCCCTGATCTCATCATCACAAAAAGTGCATTCGGGAAGCGGGTCTCTTCTGGCGGGTGCTCCTTCGGAGGGGTACGACACAAGGTTCGTCCTCAGATGGGCTGTCACCTGAGGTTTCGTCATGCACGTCAGCATCCGCTGTTAGTGGACCATCGGAGCCATCACTTGGTTGACCTGACCCCAAGTAAATAAATCGCTCACTCTCTTCTGTGTCGGTTTCATCGCCCGACGATGCATATGGTCCTGAAAATGGCCGTAGGTCTTTGACATGGCGTGGTACCCCATCAATTCGCACTGTCAGTGGGCTGACAATTTCGGTTACCCGCCCGGTCCTGAACTTGGTTGTGCATTTGCTGTGCGGATTTTTGACCCAGGCAACGTCACCTTCTTCATATCTCCCTTCGATAATCTGTGGTTCTGGTGGGGGTTTGGCTTCAATGCCTTTTACTCTGACGTGGTAATTATGCAGCACGTCAGCCGGTGCCGTGGAAGGTGAGACATCGTCCTTTGGCGTGACATTATACCAATAAACGGCCTCCAACGCGGAACAACCCTTCCTTGCTGCGATGGTCTTAATGCTCCTGTGGCTGCGCTCCACAATTCCATTACCAGCCGGTGAATATGCGCATCGGAATCTTAACTGCACACCCCAGCTGTTTGCAAACTCTTTAAAGTGTCTGCAAGTGAACGCAGGGTCATTGTCAGTCAATATCTCGGTTGGTGGGCCCCGTTCAAAGAAAATCATCTTCAACTGGTGAATGACACTATGTGCATCTTGTCGACGCAATGTCCGCCAAATTGCAAACCTGGAGGGACCGCAATCAATGAGCGTTAAAAAATGCACGCCATTGTAATGGGTTATGTCCATTGCTACTCTACTCCAGTTGTTTTCCACGCTCAATTTTCCCTTTTTCCAATGAACTGGCGCCGGATCTATAGACTGGCAGGCTTCACAGGCTTTGATAACCGATCGCACGATTTCCTTCGACACTAGTGGGTCGATAAGTCTGGCGAAGTATAGGGTTCGTTTCACGCCCGCATGTCCACTTTCTCGGTGGACGTCAACCACCTGACTTTTATTCAGTCGGCACCTCATTGCAGCGCAACTCTCCGGGACTGGCTCTTTTCCCTCCTTATGTAGATTCAACCACTTGCGTGGCACTCTGGTGAGGCAATCTGCGCGATTTTGACAGGATTTCACCAGCGTGACATCCATGGTCAATTTATATTCTTCCATTAATGCCCGCAGTGTTCCTAAGCGTCGTCTCACTAGCATTTCACCAGCCGCCTTAGTGTTCACACGTGCCTTCCCAGTCAAGGTGTCGGATATCCACCGATGTACGCATGCTGAATCGGTGACCAGATGCAACACTGTAGCCTGCCATTGAAGGGCCAGGTTGATGCCTTTGACTGCTGCATCTAATTCAGCCAGATTGATATGCCTGGCATCATTGGTCGGGCGCAACCAACAAGCATCCTCAACGATGCTTCCATTCGCCTCTAACGCCACTCCTGTGGCCACAGAACTTGCATCCACCCAGACCTTCATCTCGTTGCCATTCATGCACCAGTCTCCTCCAACAGGGTCCATTTCACACACTCTGGTCATCGTCTCTTCCAGCATACGAAGCAGATTGGCATTTTTGATTTCCTCGTCCCATCTCTTGGTTACCGCACTTGCTCGGCGCTTGATGAATGCAGTCGCCACCCTTAGCCAGCCACACACGGGGAAGTGGCCCACGAGTTTCCCACAAATGGAAAACACACGTCGACGAGTCACCACGTCGGGAATTTCCGGGATCTGTCCACTCCGCTTCCATCGGAGAGTACCGTTCTCTCCCCACACCTGCAGACCGAGGACCCTAGTTCCGTCTCGTAGCCGTTTTGGGTCTTTACAGACTAGGCCGTAATCTGAGAGGTGCTGTCGAACGCGCGATGCAGAAATCAGGCTCTCATTGATAAAAATGTCGTCAACGTAAGCCGACGTGGCACTTTTGATCACACGATCTTGGGACATTATAGCGTCGACGACAGATTTCATGATGAGTGGTGCCACATTTAGTCCAAACCCCAATCGTGTAAGGCAGAACCGCTTGCCCTTGAAAATAACTGTTTGGAATGGCCACAGCTTCTTGTCAATGTGAATTTGTAGATAGGCATGTCGCAGATCCAAGAGCGACACATCAACTCCTTGCTGTCGCCATTCTCTGAGCTTTTGTGCGCACACTTCGGCATCGGCAGTGAATGCTTCTACAAATCCGTTCAATTCTCGGTAGTCGAGTACCGGCCGGACCTTTTGCTTATGTTCCTGCACGACTGCCATCAAGGGAATTAGACCCTTGGGTGGACCAAGTTCCTCCTCGGGATATGGCAGCAACCATCCGTTACGTTGCCATAGCAAGAGTTCTTTCTCGTACGCATCCCGGGCATGGTCTGGCACAGTGTACTCTTGCACGTTATTTGTCAGCTCGCCGGGCGAGCGACCACTTGCCCATTTCCATGTTGCAGTCCACGCTCTTTGCCTTTCATCGAATGTCACACTGAAATCGGGCTCATCGATAGAAATGGCGGCACATCCATCCAGGTTTCCAAAGTATGCCTCACCAGATTCCGTCAGGCGAACACCTCCTAGCTGTTTGATCGCGTCGATGCCAATAAGCAGGTCAAAACCCAACAATTGTCCATCCACGACCAGGACCTCAATGTTCACGGGCTGAGACTGTTCAACTTCCAATTTTATTCTGCCGTGCCCCCGGCACTTCAAAGTCTTCCCGTTGGCCGTCAGTACTCCTACTTCCTTCTGTATCCAATGGCGACACACAGCTTTGCTCACCAGCGTCTGTGAGCAGCCGGAATCCACCAGAGCTGTGCACTCTCGCCCATCCACGAGCACTTTTACGGCGGGCAATTTCTTGATTCTCACTTGCTCAGGGAGGAGACTGGCGCTGACGTCTCCCCCCCCCCTTGGGCGTTTCCCTGGCATCTTGATGTATGTCCAAGTTTATGGCATCTGAAGCATCGGGTTTCACGGTGAGACTTCCGTACTCGACCGTCCGACCTCACTTGGCGTCCCTGCATACAATCCTTCGCCATGTGGTTGGGTCCAGAACACTTGTAGCAAAAAAAGGTCTCACTGCGCGAGTTATCAGGGAGCAACTCTGAATTCGAATGTGTTTTGCCAGTGGATGCAGCGACCGATTCCTTACAGCTTCCGTTGTCGGTCATGATAGCCCGTGCTCGAGTCAAAAGCTGCTCCAATGTCATGGTCTCCATTCTGGACGAGGCACGAAGAAGCTGTCTAACATATTGTGGCAACCCCGAAACGAACGCACATATCATCCATCGTTCGGGCAACGATCCCTCAACCAGCCGAGCTAAACGATGTAGTTCGGCCAGAAACTCGTCCACTGTTTCTCCCGAGCGAAGTTGCCGAGTAACAAATTGATCGTATGCATCAAATGCATCTGTCGCATACGCGGTCATGAGGGCCCGTTTAATTTGCTCCGCATCCGCTTTCTGTTCCTTGCTGAGCTGCCTGTATACGGCAAGAGCACCGCCTCGGAGGCGTAATGGAAGAATCCGCTCAACTTTGTCCATAGCACAGAGTTCGCAGACCAACTCTGCATTTTCGATCCACTCGACGATTGGCATATCAGTTGCAGCGCCACTGAACTCAGGAATCAACCGGACATCAAAGACTTTGCCGTCCATAATGGAAATCGTAATAGATGCCGAAATAGCTTGTGGATATTTGTGTCTTCTCAGAGTGTAGTTCGTAGCCGAATTAATAACCACTCCGCCAGCTGCTACTCGTAGAACCCGGAACACTGCTTCACCAGGGACTCCGTTTCCTGCGCACCGTAAGCAAAACCGCTGTCTCCCAAACACCGGTGTAGCCTTCTCGAGTCGTAAATAGCAAAAAGTGACCCGAAACAGAAGTAGGCTCTTTTTATGTGTTTTTTGGTCTCGTAATTTCCCACTCTCCGAGAGCCTCACTTTCACCAATGACGCATGCGCCGTGTCATTCGAAAAACTGCCTCGCATGAGCTCGCCTCGCGGTTCCATTACGTCTACGAACGCACGTGCAAACAAACCGCCTTCTTTTGCTTCGGCGAGGTAAGTCTCCACCACATTTTACTACTACTACTATTAATGTATATATTATTATTATTATGTCATTGTTCATCATATTTTGATTTCTGCTATGGTAGCACTACCAACCAAGTCTGCGAGAAGACCTAAAGCAAGTCGTGACGTGTTGTTATGGCTCCATTTCATGTTTTTTTCTATATCCCGTGTCATCCCTAGCGTTACATAGACAAAGTTCTCCTTAATGTGTGGACTGTATTTAATAAGACAATTTTTTGTATATCTCTTAAGCTGGGGTTTCCAGGGATTCTTTCATTGTGTTGTTTTGTTCCATTTTTTATCATTCCAAGTGCACCTACTATCACTGGCACAACTCTTGTTTTCAATTTCCACATGTTCTCTATCTCAATTTCCAGGTCTTTATATTTTGACAGTTTTTCGAATTCCTTGGTTGTTATGTTACAATCCGCTGGACAAGCCATATCAATTAATAGGTAAGTTTTTTCTTTCTGGTTTTTAACAATAATGTCCAGCCTATTTGCTTCAATTTTTCTGTCTGTGTAGATGGTGTAATCCCATATAATGGTGACATCTTCTATTGCTGGAACCTGTGCTGGGTGATGTTCATACCAGTGTTTTATTATTATTATTATGTCATTGTTCATCATATTTCGATTTCTGCTATGGTCGCACTACCAACCAAGTCTGCGGGAAGACCTAAGGCAGGTCATGGCGTGTTGTTATGGCTCCATTTCATGTTTTTTCTATCTTCCCTATCATCCCTAGCGTTACATACACAAAGTTTTCCTTAGTGTGTGGGCTGTACTTTATAAGACAATTTTTTGTATATCTCTCAAGCTGGGGTTTCCAGGGATTCTTTCAATGTGTTGTTTTGTTCCATTTTTTATCATTCCAAGTGCACCTACTATCACTGGCATTATTATTATTATTATTATTATTATTACAATCCAAGTATGTTTCGTTTGTAAATGACCTACGAAAGTTTAATAAGGTGTTAAAAAACAAAGACATTAATCATTTATTCAGAAGCTTTATATTGCACGAAGCACGAGGCAGATATCCTACAATAGATATGATAAGCTAAGTTCTGCAAATATAATTATGATATCGAAAAGACAGAATGATAGAGAAGGAAAGAAAACTGAAGAATGGACGAAAAAAGAAAAAAAACGTAAAACAAGAAGAATTCTTTGGGGAAAAAAAAAGAATGATAAGAAGAAATTAAGAATAATTTCGAATCTTTTTAAGCGATTCCCTTTCAGCTCTTTTGTATCCAAAGAGAAAAAGCCAAGATCCGGCCGCATATTTTCCAATTTCCTTCTTTCTTTCAGACTCATTCCACCGCATTTTTTTTTTAATCATTTTTCTCGCCATAAGCAAAAATATTTTCTTTGCAACTATTTTATTATTTTTTAATTTTTTTTTTTTTATTGTACGGGATTTTTTTTTTCAATATAAATCTTTCTTTTTTTTTTTTTTTTTTTTGCATTGACTAAAAAGATGGTTTTTCATTGGTTTAAATGAAAGTAAGAAATTAGTTACAGAACATGGATTATTAAAAAAAAGAAAAAAGTATGAATGAAAGTAAAGACATTGACGAGCAAGAAAAATTATATAAACAGCAATGGTACAGCATTTTTCAAACTGAAGTCATCACAATAATAGATAGAGCACACGCGCATGCGCGCACACATACAGAGAAACACAGACGCACGCAACCCCCCACACACACTCACACATAAACACACGCATGCACGGACTCATGCACGCAGACATAAACACGCACCCAAACACACACAAGTACACTCACGCGCACACACATAAACCACACACCCAAACTCACATACACACATACACACACGCACACACACATAGACACAGACCCAAGAACACACACATAAACACTATCATGGATTCACGCACTCACACATAAACACACACCCAAACACACGCACGCACTCACGCACACACACACACACATAAAACACAGACATACACATATATGTGTGTGGGTGCAGGATAACGATATATAATATTTAAATGTTGCTTATACATCTGATATCAGATGAGTCAGTCAGGTTAACTGCCATACGTGATACACGCTTTGGGGCGATCATGTCTCTTTCGAGACATGACTAACTGGTCAGAATATTATCCCGCAGTAGGTTGCCATTATTTTCTGCAGTAGACTGGTTGGCGATCAAGGCCATATTAACCCAATCTATCCTGTTATTTAACCCATAACTGGAAGGTAAGAGACGGAATTAATACCTTTCCCAAGGGTATTTGCACGTAAGCGAATACAACGAATTTAACTCACATAATTTACGTTGTCCCGACTGGTTGTCTTAATCTATATTACCATATTGACGACGTTTCTTCAGGTGATTAGAATTTGTAACCGAACCCTTTATTTCGATCAGTGGGGTATATTGCTCTCGTTATATGAGCCATGCCACAGGTATCTCTCTTTAATCCAACTCTCTAGGTTATTTGATCACCACTGCTGTGGCCAGGTATCGAACTCACAACTATTTGGGTTAAGTCATTGGAACTAACAAACGCTTATATCTATTGGGCCTTGTGACCATGAGTTAAGAACATACTGTATTAACATGAGAAAAAAATTATATATATATATATATATATATCAAATTTTAATCTATATATAAATTTTAAATATATATATATAAGGCTGACACGTTATTTCATGGCTTATTTCAGGCGCACCATCATCAGCTTCCGGCTTTATATTACAAAGAACTTTACGAATCCTTTGTAAAATAAAGACGGAAGCTGATGATGGTTCGCCTGAAATAGGCCTATATTTCCGATTTACCATGAAATAACGTGTCTGCCTTAATTTTTCTTATATTAGCTCTATATATATTTATATGCATGTATATGTAGTTATCCTACCAGTGTATGTACAGGACACTCCTTTAGATTCTTCTATACCCACACTGCATGCTGATATATATATCGCTCATTCAGTGAAATGAATTAGAGCGCGCTAGCTATTGGGCGCGTTTAATGATATGCGCTAAAACATCTGCCTACTTCCACCGAACGCCCGTAGAGTCGCCGGCTGACGCCATTTCGGTCGGGTTTCAATCCCGGGTAAAAAAGCAATCGGAGTCTAACCGTACTGATGAGCTGTGATACGGCGAAACAGATCTGTCTGCGGATGACAACAATATATATATATATAGCAAACGTACTGTTTCTTATATTTAAACGTAAATCAATTTCACAACAATGTTCTAACATTGGCCTGATGACGAGGTAGAAATCTCGAAACATTCAAATTTCAGTGTCGCAATCTATTTTTAATTAAAAAACAAATTTAATTTTATGATTATATTATGCTTTGCAATATTTATTTTGCAAAAAGTGAATGCCGGAGAACTCGGAATTGTAAAAATGTTTGTTTTCTTTATCTGGATTTGTATATATATATATATATATATATATATACTTTAATTTCAGGTGAAAATAAAGACAAAAATTATCACATATGTGGATACTATTTTTATTATGCTAGTTCCATGTTTTCCGCTCATATGAGCCATCTTCATAGAGGTTGCAGGGACGTTAACATAAAGACATCCACCATCAAAGATGATATTATTTTGTGTTGACATAAAATATTGCTATGCGACGATAACAGTTACCGAATAGCAGACGTAGGTCGTAAATTTGTAATGCAGTTCTATGACGTCACACCGCGTGAGAGACCGAAATTTTAACAGAACCATATATTTAAATGCAATGTATTATGACTAGATTGAAATGCGATTTTATTAAGGGTGTGCTTATTTTAACAATATATATGTAGAAGATTATCTGCTGAATCGATACAGTAAATATATATATATATATATATATATATGTGTGTGTGTGTGTGTGTGTGTGTGTGTGTGTGTGTGTGTGTGTAACATTTTAAAATAGTAATGCATTTTTTATTCATTAATCAGAAATGCGATCTGTTTTAGCCCATTCATTATCTATTAAGCCTGTTCATGTGTATGTATGAATATATGTATGTATGTCTATAAACAAACACACACATAGATAGATAGATAGATAGATAGATAGATAGATAAACATGCAGACAAATAGATAGATTTATATGGCTTCTGCTGAAATTTATATGGTTTCCGATGAACTTAGATCACTGGTGCCGCCTAAGCACGAATTTGTACGAGATACTAGGTTAGCAAGTAGGTCCCTTTTACAGTTAAACAGACAAGATGTAACCGTAATTTCTACTCCAACAGCTTCTTTTCTCGCGCTTCCCGCCTGTGGAATTCCCTTCCACAAGTCTGCTTTCCCGACAACTACAATCTCCAGGTGTTTAAATGTAGGGTCAATAGACACCTCCTATCACACTATCTTCCAATTATTCTCAGAACACTCTCATCTACCCAACCCTCATTCTCGATTTCCTTACCCGCCTATCACCCACCCTCTGACATTTCCTATATTTAACCATCTTTCATCACTCTATGTAGCCCCCTGCGCAGTAGTGGCAGTTAAATGCCTTGCTCGGGGTGAAACGCTTATAAAATAAAATAAAAAAAAAAAATATATATATATATATATATATATATATATATATATATATATATATATAGGAAAAACTACTAAAAAATTGAAAGTTAAAAATGTATTTTCTGACAGTATTTATTTATTTCTATTATTATATATATTTTAAAATTTAAACTAGAAGCGTCCGTCTTAAATTTGAAAGCTTAAATTTGAAAGTTTAAATTTTAAAATCATTTCTTTCTGGTGATAGGCCGAGGCCGGTCTGAAATATCAAATATATATATATATAATAATAGAAATTAATACTGTCAAAAAATACATTTTTAACTTACAACATTTAGTGGTTTTTCCTATACATATGAAGACAGTATACGTGGATTATCAATATGTTATATTTATATATATATATATATATATATATATATATATATATATATATATATGTTTCAGCTTGTTCATTATCTATCTATTTATCAATCAATCTATCTCCATTTTTGTCTCTGTGTCTAATGTTCTTTGTCTCACTGTCCGTCTTCCCGTCTATCCATATCGAGGCGCGCTCTCGTATTTCCCGTTACGAATTTTCTCGGCCGGACCGTTCTGAAATTTTTAATATCCTGTGCCATTCCATAACTACCCAAAACGATTAAGGACACAATTGATTTAAAAATGAAGCCAAGTGAGTTTTTCACTTTAGTGTTTTTTTATTTATTTATTGTTTATTCAGATCTTTTGTTCAATATGGAAGACAGCATTAAAATAAATAATACGTTTTAATTTTTTTCAAAAAATATCTCACCTACCCCCACCTAAAAATATGGGTACTTAAAAATGTCGGAACCTGAGGGGGGATGAAATGAAAGTGAGTGAAACGAAAAAGAAACCACAGACTAGATTGATTGGTTGTATGTATGATTGGTCGTATGCATAAAAAAGAAGGAACATTAAGAAAAATGAAATTAATGTTTAAAAATTGGGTAGCAGGTGGGATTATCTGGAAAAAGCGAAACGGAAATGGAAAAAGGACGAAACGAAAAAAAAATTAAATTTAAATATTTCAAGTTATAAACATATATGAAATTGGAATGAAAAAATACATACGAAAATTAGTGAATGATTTTTTTTCTGGAAGAATGTGGGTTTATCACCAATATGAGATTTTCTTAAGATACAGACAATATTTTTTCTTCGATTTTTTTACTAATTCTCTCCCTAAAATTAGAGATGATTGCTGCAGAAAAAAAATCAGTGAAAAAAACAAAAAAAAAATGAAGAATATATCTCATTAAACTTAGCTCGTCCCGTCCCAGCAGCTATTTTATGAAACGGAGATATGAAGTTAAAAAAAAAATGTAAAAATAAATATCAAATATTCATTTGAAAAAAAAAAAAATTAAATACAAACCGGAACAAGTCGTCTGCGCGTGTTGACATCACTCAAAATAAACTTCAATTCGAGGTTGTGCTGAAATATTCTTAGCCCGACCAAACGACGTAACAAAAAAAGAGAAAATTACAGTTTGCGATTTGGTAAGTTTTTGGAAAATAGGACAAAGGTCAATATTTTGACTTTAAGAAAGCCACTGGCTCAGACAAAGTCCCAGAGTCTGGCCTTAAGAATATCTACCCGGAATTTTTACTCTGTCTTAAAGAAAATATTTAGTTCAGAATGTGTCAATCGTTTGCCCAGTTTTCAAGGATACGGGGGTGGGCGCTCATCGCTCTCTCAGTATAGACCTATCAGATTCCTTATTGTAATCAGCAAGATTTTCGTTGCTATAATCAACAAGAATGTTGCATATCACCTAAATAGGAACATCCTCTTGACCGAAAGAAGTACGGTTTTCGATCAGCCCTACCCACGGTTGATGTCCTATCTACTATTACTCACAATTAGAGTGTGGCACTGGACAATAAGGTGTAATGGTTAGCAAGCTCGTCTCGCTAGAATCATTATAACTGAATAGTGAGTTCGATCCTCACTGAGTACTCTGTACTTTCGGCCGTGTATCACGTCTAAGCTAAGCTTAGAAGATCACCTTCCTCCAGGTTTGGGGGTTGGGCGCAGGGCTAACAACTCTGCCCCATAAAAAACAGTTTGTTACGGAAACAGCAAAAACGCTGCCCTGCACACCATTGGGTGTAGGGGAAACGTTTATTCTATTTTACTAAACAATAAATGCATGTCAAGTACTATATCATTAGATATTTCAAAGAACTCTGGCAAGGTGTGGCATAAGACATTGCTGATCAAACTCTCAAGCTATGGAATCATTGTAATAGTTTTATCGCTCATAAAGTCCTTCCATAATTGGTAGGTCCTTGAATGTTTAAGTTTGGGTTTTGTTTAACGGCATATCAACCTCCGCGGTTATTTAATGCCAAAAAGGTGGAGTTTTAAGTTTTTTTTTTAATGCTCAGTTACAGTGAGAAGGTTGATTTAATCAAATTTTAATGAAATTTTTTGATTTTTATTCTTTTTATTTTAGAAAATATCTTCTAGTCTTGTATTCAAAAATGTTTTGCTGAGAATTTTTTCCTTCAAAAATATGTTATGATCATTTCTTCTTCAAAAATGTATATTTTTCTATAAAAGTCTATTTTTATGTATATAAAGTGTATTTTTTATACTTTCATAGTGTTTTGACCCCCAGTTTGGGAGGTTAACTATTTGCCCATAGCTGGGACCCTAACAGGTGCTACCACTCAGGGTCAGGGTGGACCTGGGAACAACAAAAATTAAGAGGTGGCTCCATGCTCCTCACAACCTCCCAATCAGAGGTCTTGCTGCCGGATGCAGTTTACCGTCATACCCAGGACCCCTTGAATGTAATTGTTAACAGAAAGTTCTCTGGAGACATAGCAACCAACACAGGCTTCCCCCAGTGGTTGCTTTTCGGACCAACCGTCTTTTTATTTTACATAAATAATCTGATTAAGAGTATACACCGATAGTTTGTGAATATCTGTGCTGATGATACAACGGTATATTTTCGCGTTTTGAAGAAGTTTGTCAAAGGTCATACCGTTTCAGTAAAACTATATTTGATTACACGTTTCGCCTTTCTAGGCTTAAAAAAACCTCACTCGTTTTCATTCTTTTCTCTCATCACGAGAAGCACTAATTTAGCGGAGGGAGTACTAAAGATTTAGTACTTCTTTATTTGCCGTTTCCTCTCAGGACGTAGGTGACCATGTCTCTCCAAAACTTGCTAATCCTTGTAGCTCTTAATAAACGTTGTATTTCTATTATGCTTCCTAAACCCTGCTCAAGCCCACAATAGACTGAATCAAAGTTGCATAACTTCATTTTTTTTATCTCCCTCCGTTTTATGAGTAAAATTTCGTTTTAGGTCTCGAAGGTTTTCCCCCCTTCCAATTTATCTAAAATAGCATTATTTCTGTGCACATGTATATGCTGAACTCAAATCAACAATTAGTTTTTAAAGAAACCTACCTTTTTCTATCTAAACGTCCAGAAAAAAATCGAACTACAATTTGTCTCCTGTAACTCTAACGCAGTCATGTAATTAACTTCTGAATGTCTTTCGGCGTAGGACAACAAATTTCGGTCTATTTTCGGTCGATTTTCTTCCTTTACTGAAACTTCCGGTGATTTACTTCCTGTAATGAAAGTAATACGCTATTGTATTTCTACGCTTATTACTTTCATCACAGGAAGTAAATGGCCGGAAGTTTCAGTAAAGGAAGAAAATCGACCGAAATTTGTTGTCCTACGCAGTACGTCATTCTGCAGTTGATTACATGACTTCGTGAGAGAAAAAGCGCGAGATATAGTTCGTTTTTTGATGGACTTTCAAATAAAAAAAGGTAGGTTTCTTCAATAACTGAGTTTTGCCTTTTTGTTATTTCCCCTAAAATATATTCTGTCATCTATTTACTCAAGCCCATAAAGTTTATTATGCATTGTTTTCCACTGACTCTCTTGCCCTCTACTGGTCCTGTGATCAGATTTGCCAAGCCGTCTTTCCACATTACGTGACCCAGAAACCTCATCAGGTGTTAAGCATAAGTTTTAATTTGTTTCCATTTTTTCTAAAACTTCATCGTTGCTCATTTGTTCAATCCATGATATCCTCAGCATCCTTCCGTAGAATCACAGTTCTGTTGTCTCTTCTTCATCCGGGGGGGGGAGATTGTCCAGCATTCATTGCCATACAGGAGGATAATAGATATCACGAAACAATTTAGTACTCTTTTTTGTTTTTTTTTCTGTTGCTTCAAGTCTCTTCTTCATCTGTGAGGAGATTGTCCAGCACTCAGTGCCATATAGGAGGACAGATATCACGTAGCAGTTTAGTAATCTTTTCTTTGTTTCTGTTGCTTCAATTCTCTTCTTCATCTGTGAGGAGATTGTCCAGAACTCACTGCCATATAGGAGGACAGATATCACGTAGCAGTTTAGTAATCTTTTCTTTGTTTCTGTTGCTTCAATTCTCTTCTTCATCTGTGAGGAGATTGTCCAGAACTCACTGCCATATAGGAGGACAGATATCACGTAGCAGTTTAGTAATCTTTTCTTTGTTTCTGTTGCTTCAATTCTCTTCTTCATCTGTGAGGAGATTGTCCAGAACTCACTGCCATATAGGAGGACAGATATCACGTACGAGTTTAGTACTCTTTTCTTTGTTTCTGTTGCTTCAATTCTCTTCTTCACCTGTGAGGAGATTGTCCAGAACTCACTGCCATATAGGAGGATAGATATGGCATAAAAGTCTAATACACTTTACCTTGGTTTCTAGCAAAGTTTTCCTTTTTCTTATTACTTTACTTAGCTTTTGGAATGCTCCCTTAGCTATCCCAATACACCTTTGGATTTCAATGTCGCTCTTTCCGTCGTTTGTTGAAACATTTTCCAAGATATTTAAATTTCCGGATTTGTTTGATTTAGGCATACACGATTTGCAATTCCACCTTTGGCATATCTTTATATTTCTGAGATTAGGTAGTAGTTACAGTATTTACATTATTCGGACTGTTGTCCTAATGTTTGTTGCCATTTGTACGACGTTTCGGCCGATGTACGCTCCAGCTTTATTCAGGTGCTAGGAATTTCGAACCGAACCCTTAAGGATACATGGCCCAGTAGATATAGACGTTGGTTAGTTACTACGGTTTAACCCAAAGAGTTGTAAGTTCAGTACCTGGCTACAGCAGTGGTAAAAATGTAACTTACTGGGTTAGAAAGAGATAACTCATGACTTCCACAAGAGCCTCTATTCATATACCCCTCCAGTTATTGTAATAAAGGGTTCGGTTCGAAATTCCTAGCACCCGAAGAATACTAGAGCGTAGAATGGTCGAAACGTCGTACAAATGGCAACAAATATAAGGATAATAGTCTGAATAATGTAAATACTGTCCCCTTGTGGCCTCATTCTTTTGTGAACAACCATGCATTTCATTTCCATAACCTGAAATTTTATGATGGTTTCAAGATAAAGTCGGTCTCCTCTTTCTTTTAAATTATCGATTTGTTTGAGAAAGGTTTAACTTGAATCTTATTCCTTAGATCAATCGGTGAATTCCCAACTATGATTACTTATGATATCAGCATAGCCCTTCCATTCCAACTATCATTAGGAGAGTGACCTCTAGTAAGGAAGCTGTATCGTTGTCTTATATTTTTCGATTCATTTGAAATGCATCTTTGTTCTTCTTTTCTCGCCTTAGTCAAGGAAGAAATTGTTCGGGTGACTCCATCTGTCACAGTCATCTACCGCACCCTAGCCTGCGTGTTCGGGATTGGTTCCTTGGTGAATTCGTCATCTGGTATGTCTTTCGAAGTTTAACAAGACGGAGCTCATCCCACTCCAGGAGATATCGTATGCAATGCTAAAATGATCAGCGCCTATTTCTTTATATTTGTGCTTGTGTATGTGCACATTTATAACATTCTCGAGGTTAATGGTGCGTAACTCAACATAATTAATTCCAGTTCCGACCCATTATTCACTGCACCATTCGTCCATCTATCCAAACTTACATCACCTGATATTCTCAAGCGATCAACCGTCTAGATACTGACCAGCTTCGGCATTGCTTACTTTCGATGATCGAACGAGTACAGGTGTTTTAACGTGGTATAGACGTAACACCATTTTTAGGTAAGACAGACTTCTATTTACGCGTCCCTTATTTTAACTAGACGGAACCCATCCCACCCCAGGAGATATCGTACGTAATGCTAAACGAATCAGCGCCTATCTCTTTATATGTGTGCTTGTGTATGTGCACACCAGAATCTAAGAGAAGAGTAAACAGGTTCTTTTTCTTCTTCTATCTGCAATTTCCCATCAGGACGTAGGCGATCATGGCCTTCCGCATCTCCCAATCCCTTGAAGCTCTAAACACCATTTATCTTGTTACCCTTCCTAAACCTTGCTCTGATATCAAATTACTCAAGCCCATCAAGTATGTCACGAGGTTGTTCACTCCTTTTTCTCTCTCAGTCCCGTGAGTATAATATTCTCCAAACCCCCCTTCCTCATTACGTGTTCCCTAAACCTCAGCTGTCTTTTCCTGATGTTAAGCATCAGTTTCCTTTTCGTTTCCATTCTCTCTAAAACCTCTTCGTTGCTCACATGTTCGGTCCATGGTATCCATGCTTCTGTAGAACCACATTTCGGTTTTCTTCTAGCCTTTTCTTCATCTTTGATGAGAATGTCCAGCAGCCGCTACTATATTGAAGGACATGCATCGGATAACAATCCAGTACTGCCGTCTTTGTTTCCAGATAAATTTTCCTGTCTCTTACTACTCTACTTAGCTTCAGGAATACATCTTTGGCCATGTCAATACGCCTGCAGATCTCAGTGTCGCACTTTTCTGTCCTCTGTTATAAACCTCCCAGGAATTTAAATTTCTGTATCTGCTTGATTTTAGTATCTATGACCTGTAGTTGGCATTTTGGGATCCTCTTTTTGCTAATGTCTATATATTCATTTTTCTTGTAGTTTATAAACCCTTGTGCAAATTATTGAAACAAAACGATTGTTTTCCTAGAATGTTTCACACCTTCCCTGAGAAATTATTAGGTACTTATTTTATATATTAAGTTGTATAGTATTATCACTTATTCATTATTAATTTTGTATTTCTTTTTTTAACCATATCACCCCAAGCAAGGCGAAAACGCCACTGATGCGCATGGGCATACGTAAGAATTAAAAGATTGAAAAAGAGAAAAACCGGAAACCACATCCTAAACAGGAAACAAGGGATGAGCCTCTTAACCTGTTCAATAGACGTGGGTGGAGTGTGGACCGGGTGATAGTTTAGTCTATCTACTCCAATTGAAAAATAAAATAAAATAAAAAAAAAAGAGTGAAAAGATTGGAAAAGAGAAAAACCGGAAACCACATCCTAAACAGGAAACAAGGGATGAGCCTCTTCACCTGTTCAATAGACGTGGGTGGATTGTATTATCTCAGTTGTAAAATGTTTCCAGAACTAAGATAATTTAAAAAATTACTAATGAATATAAATAATGCCATAAACATTTCATAAGAGATGTACGTAAAAATTATATATATTCACTTATGAAATTTTATCTCGATCTCACTCTTAGTTATGAAATTTTAAATTTATTTTGCTTTTGTATTTTAAATTTTGTTAAAAAATATCTTCAAACATAAAACTATAAGGCTAATGTACCAAAAAATTAAGAAAATCTTCGATTACTGAAAGTTTTTTTTTTAATCATTTCACCCCAAGCACGGTATTCCACTGCCACTATTGCGCTTGGGGCTACATAGGGGGAGGTAAATAGGAAGAGTGGTTAGATATAGGAAATGTCAAAAGGAGGGTGATAGGTAGTTGGGTGGGTGGGAAGAGTGTTTGAAATATGGAAGTTAGTTTGTTAGGAGGTGTCTATTGACCTTACATTTAAACTCCTGGAGATTGTAGCAGTCGGGGAAGCAGTCACGTGGAAGAGAATTCCACAGTCGGGAAGTGCGAGAAAAGAAACTATTGGAGTAGAAGTTGCGGTTGCATTTTATCGGTTTCACTGTAAAAGGGTGGGATCTAGTTGCTAATCTAGTATCTCGTGCAAATTCGAACCTATGGGGCACCAGTGATCTAAGTTCATCGGAGCAGAAGCCGTGAAAGTATTTATAGAAGAGACACAGGGAAGCCACGTCGCGCCGGTGAGAGAGAGACTGCAGGCAGTCTGCTAAGTCGGTATCGATCACATTACAGACCCTCCGCTGTACCTTGTCTAGAAGCCCAAGGAGAATAGCAGGGGCACCCGATTTTTCATAATTATTATTTAGTCAAACAATTTAATTCACTTGAAATTAAAAGAATATGTCAGTTCTGTTCTTCCGTTCGATTATTTACCCTGACGTAAGCTGTCGAAAGCAGACGATCATGGACTTCCACTTGCTCTTTCTCTTTTCGTTCTCAATATATTTCCTCTTGGTAATTCAACCAAACCCCGCTCCGCAATCCATTTACTCAGGCCTATCAAATATGTCTAACGTTGTTTTCCTCTGTCTCTCTTTCCTTCTGTCCGTTTAGTGAGTATTACATTCTCCACGACCTCCTTCCTCATCACGTGTCCCAGGACCCTCAGTTGTCTTTTCTTGATGTTAAGTGTGAGTTTTCTTCCCGTTTGCATTCTCTCCAACACTTTAACTTAACTCACGTGTTCGGTCCATAGTATTCTCATGATCCTTCTGTAGAATCACATTTCTCCTGCCGCCATTCTCTCCTTCATCCTTGAGGAGATTGTCCAACATTCCCAGCCCTATAGAAGAACAGATATCACATAGAAGTCTAGCACTTTTTCTTTGTTTCCAATGAGATCCTCCTGTCTGTCAGTACTCTGGTTAGCTTTTGAAATGCATCCTTGGCCATGCCAATTCGCCTTCAGACCTTAGTGTCTCACTTTCCATTCTCTGTCAGAACGCATCTACCAGGTATTTAAATTTCTTTTCTAGTTTTCTTTCTTGCTTTTACTTTGATGAAAACATTATTTAACAACTCAAAAACACGTTACCGCTCTTATGATATGCTGCACTTATTATAACCAACATTTCTTTCTGCTTAAAAGTAAAAATTTGTTTCCATTTAGACTAAGTAATGTTTAAATTTTCTAGTTTTCCTTCAAATAACTTTTGAAAACGATACAATTTATTTTTACAAGATTTTTAAACGGGGATTTATCTTTTGTTTACAAATTTCTTTAAAAAAAATGGTGGACATCGTCAATTTATTTTGCTATAGTATTTTAAAACTTTTTAGAAAACATCTTTAAACGTAAGACTATGAATCTAAAGTACCTAAAAATAATAAAATATTCTATTGCACTAGAACTAGATAATTTCTAAAAAAAATACTTGCTACTTAAATAAATTAGTTCAACTTGTACATATACAAATCAACCATTCGACCCTGCATGGAATATTGTTGTCATATCTGGTCAGGCGCCCCCGCTGTTCGTCTCAGTGTTCTTGACAGACTCCAAAAGAAAATCTGTAATGTGATTGGTCCTGACCTGGCAGCTCAACTCCAGCCACTTTCTCATCGGCGGTAAGTGGCTTCCCTCTGTCTCTTCCATAAATATTTTCATGACTTCTGCTCTGTCGAACTTAGGTCACTGGTGTCCCCTCCAAAAGAATTTACTCAGGCAACCAGACTGGCAACAAGTTAAATCTTTTTACAATTAAATCTACCAAACGCAGGCGACAATTCAACTCCATCAGTTTCTTTTCTCGCACTTCCCGCCTGTGGAACTCTCTTCCATATACTTGCTTTCCTGACTGCTACAACATCCAAAAATTTAAATGCAAAGTCAATTCCCATTACTTATCCACATAATTTAAACCCTTTCCACATCACCCCGTGTATATTGTTCTTTTCATTTCTCTCTTCGTAAGTGTCTTCACTCCTGTGTTCACATCCTTCTCTTGCCCTTTCTTTTTCACAACCTGTAGCTGGTTCCCCCCCCCCCCGTCTAAAACTTTAACTCTCTTATGTAGCCCCCTGCACATCAGTTGGGATACTGCCTTGCTTGGGGTGAAATGATTAAAAAAACGACTAAGATTCGAAAACGTATATGTCAGTTTTGTAGTTGCGTCCAATAATTTTAGTCAGCTAATTGTCATACGTGATACACGCTAGAAGAAACACATGACTGACTCGGCAATGAATTTCCCCAGTAGGTTGCCATTATTTTCTGCGGTAGACTGTTTACCAACCAAGGCTGTAGAACGCAATCTGTCATGTTATATAATTCATAGTTGGATGGAAAAGATGGATTATTACCTTTCCCAAAGGTATTTGTGTGTAAGTGAATGCAACGAATTCAACTGCAATTCGAACTCGGCTCTCCGAATTCTAGTTCCGAGCCGATATCTACTGAATCACAACGCAAATCTCAATAAGTTGCATCCGATACTTTACCCTTACGCAAGCTATCAATGCTTCAATGAAACGGTCATTTAACACCTCAAAAAACAATCACCCCGGTAAAGATACGCTTCTCTTAATTTCAGTTTGATTCTTTCTGCTAAAAAGAGGGTAATCTTTGTTTTCATTAAGATCAAGTAAACCTACACCGACGTAACGTGGCTTCCCTCTTTATATTCTACAAATATTTTCACGGCTTCTGCTCTGATGAACTCAGCTCACTGGTGCCCCCTATGTATGAATTTAATCGAGCTTCTAGACTAGCAATTAGGTCCCACACTTTTACTATGAAACCGGTACAATGTAACCGCAATTTCTACTCCATTAGCTTCTTTTCTCGCACTTCCCGCCTGTGGAATTCCCTTCCATATATAGTTGCTGCCCCGACAGCTACAATCTCCAAGAATTTAAATGTAAGGCCAATAGTCATCTCCTATCTCATTGACTCGCATCCTTTGTCTCAAGCTCTTTTCTCCATCCACTCCCCCTATCTTACCAGTATTCTCATACTTCTATTACCCTCTTCCTGACACCCCCTATAACCTGCCCATCTTTATCATCACTTTCCCCTCTGTAACCCCCTGCGCACCAGTGGTAGTAAAACTGCCTTGCTTGGGGTTAAATGATTAAAAAAAATAAATAAATAAAAAATTGAATTTTCTAATTTTCCCCAAATAACTTTTGAAAACGGTAAAAGTTATTTTTACAAGAGTTTTAAATCAAGAATTTATCTTCTGTTTACTAATTTCTCAAAAACGGGTGACATGAAGAAAGCTGTTTTTCCATAAATAGAAATCCGGTTTTAAACATACAAAAATATTTCTTTTACTGGGGATAGCAAATTTATTTCTTTACCTTTGAATTCAATCTAAAAAGAGCTTCATGAATGATTTTTCAATTTAAAAATGAATTTTTAAACGGTAGGTATCGCGAATTTTTGTTGTGATACCTAAATTTAAAGATGCTAGTAGAGGTGATGGGGTGATAATGAATGTTTTGGAATTCACAGGAGAGCAATAAATCTAACAGTAATAACGGTGGTTATTGTGATTGCTACCATGATAGTCATCATCTCAGCATTTAAAAAAATCACAAAAAAATTGATTTTTTTTATCATTTCATAACTCGTAAATGTCCATAATTCAAATAAATTATATCTTTTCAATATTGCTGATCAGGAACCTTGATTTTAAATTTATGAAATAAAGCAAGCAGGATATTCGATTTTTTACTTTAAACTAATGATCAATATTTTTCAAATTTAAAAAAAAATGCTTTTTTTCTGAAATATTACAGAAGATATTTTTTCTTTCTAAATTCTTTTGTTTGATCACAAAAAAAAATCGTGACAGATATGAAAATTTAAAATATCTTTTCATTCATAATTTAAAAAAAATATTGAACAGTTTAATATTATTATTTTAACAATTCTTCTTTTTTTTCTCTCCATGACATTTCAAAGATTTTTTATATTCGATTTCTTAAAATATGCCATTAATTTAAGGGGAAAAAATCATGTTTCATTTGAACCGAGTAGCAGGAAAATTACTGAAATTAGTTTAGCAGCTGTCACCGTTTTGATTTTGAATGTGATAAAACAATACACGTTGTAAAAAATATTAAATAGCACTAGAGAAAGGAACCATTCTACTAACACTCCGAGAGAGAGAGAGAGAGAGAGAGAGAGAGAGCACCCGACGGTTTAACCCGGGTCAAATTGACCGTTTTTCCAGTTCCTTCATGTCACTGGAAGCGCTGGTAATTGATACGCTGATAAAAGTCAAGAGAATTGAAACGTAATGACAGGTTTCGGCTCTGAAAAAAAAAAAAAAGAAAGAACAGCTCGTCATTGTTGCTTTCTCAGCCACCGAGCGAATAAAACAATAGGGATTTCTTTACAGAACATCCTGAATAGAATAAGGTTCGAGCCCATAAAAAAAAAATCAGGGTTTTCAAAAGCCGATTTTCATGGCAGTCATTTTCTTTGCTCGAATCTTCCTTTTGTTATTTAACTTTCTGCTGTCTCAAACTGTTGTGGAGTATTTTTCGCACTGAAAATTATAATCGTGTTATGTCGGTTGTCAATCGACTTAACGCACCCAAAATGTTAGGAACTTGGTAATCTTCCACTGTAAGCTGACTCCTTAATATTCGGCTAAATGCCGACTAATATCAACTGTATAAAAGTTCTACTGAACTCCAATAGAACTCTAGACAACTCTCTAGAACTTCTAAGAACTCCTATAAACTTCCCAAAAACTTTTGAAGTTAACTTCCTGTTAACTCTGTAATAGGAGGGAAAGTCCATTATCTGAAGAATAGGTGTGTTTCACCATCACACAAACGAATATCAGTTTTGGGTGATTAAGTTAGAATTTATTACAGACAAGTTTCGGGTATTGAGCGTCTCCTTATTGTTTGCAACGTTCACAACTCAATCCGCATTTATAAATGGCACTGGTTTACGACAGAGTATTCGTGAGAGCATCGGTATTCGTAAGATCATCAAAGTTAAGAGACGTCGAGACTGGTTAGTAGCTAGATGTGGTTAGAAATACCAGGCGCTCTAAGCTTGGATGTGAAAATGATGTAATGGATAATTGTTATTCATAAATCTGAGTTCTACTTTCCGTTGTGTTTGTTACACGGAAATGCGCTCTGAATCCACAACTTCCCTCAGCTGGGAGTTCATTTTTTAAGACTTGCCTCAACAAACCATTGTTGTTTCCTATAAGATAAAATAAACATCTGTTGAAAAATAGTTATTTTGCTTTTATGGCATATCAACCTCAGCGGGTCATTTATTGCCAACTAAATTTTTTATTTATTTATTGCTGGTAATACCTTTTTTCTTTCAACAATTTATTGTTTTTATACAAGTTTTAGGTCGACTAATACTTTTTTTCTTTTCGAGTATCAAGATTCATTTGGATTTGTTTTTTTAAGGGCACCGTCCCCAAGTCCTACCCTGTTATTTAACCCATAACTGGTGGGAAACGACAGATTAATACCGTTCCTTAACGTGCTTAAGTGAATGCTTAAGTGCTTAAGTGAATGCAAGGTATTCAACTGGAATTCGAACTCGGCTCACCGATTTCTCTTTCCGTGCCGATATTCACTGCACCACACCGCACATCTGTCACTAAACGCTTACAGCAACTGGTATTCCCAAGCGGTCACCCATCTAAGTACTGACCAGGCTCAACGTTGCTTAACTTCGAGTGATCGAGCGAGAACTGGTGTATTCAACGTGATATGGTCGTAAGCCCAAAAATAGTCCATAATCCATAGAGGTCGATATACGGCTAAATAAAAACAACCAACAAACCAAGAAATGGCGCTGTTTCTCACTCAGCATGACCACGGATTTTAAACAAAATTCAAAGAACACTTACTTAAATATCTCAAGTGAAACAAAAACAAGATGTCCGATGCTGGTTGCAACATGTCATAGTTATTTATGCTGTCTTAACCCGAGAACACTAACTATAGGTATATAGTCAGTCAGCTAAGTGCCATACGTGATACAAGCTTTGGGCGATCATGTCTCACAAGAGACATGACTGACTGGGTAGAAGATTATCCCGCACTAGGTTGCCATTGCTTTCCGTGGTAGACTGGTTGCCAGCCAAGGCTATTGAACCCAATCTGTCATGTTATTTGACTCATAGCTAGAAGGGGGAAGAAATGCATCATGTTATTAAGTAGTAATTAGTGGGGGATCACTTTATTACTTCATAACAATAGAAAACCGGTCCCCCAATTTATGCCCAGGAAAAGCCTTAATCATGTCTCCAACTATTATATTCAGTCAGTCAGTTAAGTGGCATACGTGATACACGCTTTGGGCGATCATGTCTCGTAAGAGAAATGACTAACTGGACAGAAGATTATCCCGCACTAGGTTGCCATTGCTTTCTGCAGTAGACCGGTTGCCAGCCAGCGCTATAGAACCCAATCGGTCCTGTTATTTAACCCATAACTGTGGGAAAGAGGCGGATTATACCTTTCCCAAGGGTATTTATGCGTAAGTGAATGCCATGAATTCAACTAGAATTCGAACTCGGCTTCCCCGATTTGTCGTTCCGAGAAGATATCCCCTGCACCACAACGCAACGATATATTATACCCGATTTTGAAAATATCGAAAAAAATATTAAATATAAACCTTTATTTGAAATATTGTACATTCAGACACTTCAAAATTTGTACTTTGAGTTAACATTAATAGGAACTGAAAAACATTATTTAAGTAAGAAAATCAGGTACTGAAAATTTAATTAAATTGTAATTAAAATAGCGTTATTTATGCTGGGTAGTGCGTTGTGGTGCAGTGGATATCGACTCGGAACGACAAATCGGAGAAGCCGAGTTCGAATTCCAGTTGAATTTATGGCATTCACTTACGCATAAATACCCTTGGGAAATGTATTAATCCGCCTGTTCCCTCCAGTAATGGGTTAAATAACAGGACCGATTGGGTTCTATATCGTTTGCTGGCAACCAGTCTAGCGCAGAAAGCTCATGGCAAACTACTGCGGGATAATCTTCTGCCCAGTCAGTCATGTCTCTTTCGAGACATGATCGATTAAGAGTGTTTCAAGTATGGCACTTAACTGACTGACTCTTGTATGAGTTTGCAAACAACGTCACATGTGCAGGTACTTAATCATGTAATTTCTATGCACAGGACTGTTTCCGCGTAAATAATGCTATTTTAATTACATTTTCAGTACCTGATTTTCTTACTTAAATAATATGTTTTTCCGTTCCTATTAATGTTGATTCAAGGTACAAAGTTTGAAGTGCCTGCATGTAAAATATTTCAAATAAAGGTTTATATTTAATATTTTTTTCGATATTTTCAAAATCGGGTATAATATATCCATGGTTAGTAGTAGTGTAACTTTAATTCGTGATTAGTGTTCCAGGGTAAAAAAAAAAAAACAAAAAAAAACAACTTTAGAACGGTTTTGTATTTGCACCAGACTCCTTACTGAATATGACGAAAACCGCAGTTATGAATATTTATGAATATGATATATCCCGAAAAGGAATACAGTATAAGAAGATCAGTTGAAGAACAGAACTCCACACCAGGAATACAATATACCAGATTTAGTGTACTAAGGTACAATGAACAATAACACACATATAGGCAGGCCACGGTTGGAGCAAAATCGACTACTGAATAGTGAATGCCTTCGCCTAAGACCTTTTCTGTATTTACTAACCTTCCCACGCAAGGCCAGATGTGACACATGGACATTTTATAGTCGGTATTTCCGGCCATATAGCCAGGACAAAAAATCTCTGTCTATTTTTCCCCAGTCGTGATTCTACCCTTCGGCGGAACTACGACTGAGTTTGTGCTCTCTGCTCGGAAGCAGAGAGCGCCCTCTACCCGAAGGCAGAGAATTGACAGTATCACAGAAAAGTCAGGCGAATGCCTAAGACCTTTTTTCCCGTATTCGTATTGCTCCTTACCGTCTTTTATAAAGTAGAGCATTCCATTCTCGAGGGATGACAGGATGTTCCACTATAACAGAATCTTATGACAGTGAACGTATAAAATGCAATTTTATATACTCTCGAGATTGACGACAAGAGTCCCTACTGAACCAGATATGACATATAATAGTAGATATGTTTTTTTATTTGAAAAGCAACATGAGTTGATCAGTCCTCCCTTAGAAAAAAAGACCACTCCAGTTTCGTGGTATCACATTTTCATTTCACTACAAACACTTTCTCACCGGCGCAATGTGGGTTCCCTGTGTCTCTCCTTAAAATACTTTCATGGCTTCTGTTCAGAGGAACTTAGCTCACTGGTAATCCCCCATACAGGAATTTGCTCGAGCCACAAGATTAGCAGTTAGGTCACACCCTTTTACTATGAACCCATTAAATTGTAAACGCAAATTCTACTCCATCAGCTTCTTTTCTCGCACATCCCGCCTGTGGAATTCACTTCCGTTTACTTGCTTTCGCGACAGATACAATCTTCAAGAATTTAAATGCAAAGTCAATAGACATCTCCTATCTCACTAACTTGCATCCTCTCTCTCTCTCTCTCTCTCTCTCACTCATGCTCCTTTCTTCGTCCAATCCACTCTCATCAGAATTCTCATCCTTCTCCTACTCTCTTCCTGAAGCTCCCTGTAACTTGTCACTCTTTCTCATAACTTACCTTCTATGTAACCCCCTGCTCAACAGTGGCAGTAAAATGCCTTGCTTGGGGCGACACGATTATAAAAAAACGCATGGCGATAAAGTCAGTCAGTTTTTGTTTTGTTTTTATGTTTTTCTGGTGGGAGGGGGGTTGACACTTAATACAAAACCTGAAAAAGTGTTCCAAAAGACGTGAAGTTCAAGAGAAGAAATTATTAGAAAAAATACTTACAATTGCAACTAGCAATTTCAATATTAAATTGTTGATATCGATTTGGGAATCTCGTTTTTTTTTTCTTTCACCTTTAACCTCGGAGTGGGTGCGTCGACAGGATGAGCTCTCCACTATTCTCCTCATTCTTATTTCTGATTCTGTGCCAAAGTCTTTATTCTCGCGAATGTTTTCTCGCTGTGCTCATTATGTGGCGTATCTTCAGCGTTTTAACCTTACGCAGACTGTACCATTCCAGGTAAGACCACAGTCGATGTCTTTCCAACTAGGGGACTCATCTTGGTCTCGAACACGTGGCTGTTGTAGTTCATGTTAAGAATCATGCCGCTCTGGCCCGTGACCTGCGACGAGGAAGTCGTGGTAATATCGTGAGTTCAGACCACCAGCTAAAAAGGTTTACTGCAGTATAACAACCTGAAGCCATCACGTGAGTCACTTATGAGATGGTTGAGGATTAGTGATACCCGTCCACCCAAAGGTACAGCGTGTCAGACATCTAAGGTACTCCTTCTATCCAGAGCCCTCTATGCCAACAGAAACTATTAGTACGTTTATTTAGTATCTCTTAACAGGAATTTTTTTTAATCGTATCACCCCGAGCAAAGCGGTAACGCCACTGATGTTCAGGGGGCTATGTAATAGTGAAAAGATTGGAAAAGAGAAAGCCGGAAACCACATCCTAAACAGGGAACAAGGGATGAGCCTCTTAATCTGTTCAATAGACGTGGGTGGAGTGTGAACCGGGCGATAGATAGATCTATCTACTCCAATTATGATCTATCTACTCCAGTGAAATGAATCGTTTATTAAAATCGAAAATGGTCGGCTCAAAGAATCACCAAAACACTTTCCAAAATCGAAATATCACCAACAGAAGATTATTGTAACTTTCTCTTTGTCCGCTGTTGAAATTTTTTATTACAGATTTCTGGACTATAACTTGAGCATCACTTCCAAAGTTTACCGTCAGCATCTAGGTGACATGCATGTTAAGTTAAGCAAAATGATACAGGCTCTTTTTAATATCCATTTCTGCTCCATGACAATGCTCGGTCACATTTCCAGGTAACACCGCAGAATCTTGGGATTTGATATTTTGCCACAACCACTATATTTTCATCATCTCTCGCACACTAGTTACAAACGTTTCAAACAGCTTGACAATTTTAAGCCAAAATCTTTTCGTTTCAAAGAAGATGAAGAAACTGTATTCAAAGATTTATTGGCGTTCAAACTTTTAGAGTTTCATCTTAAACGCATAGATAACCTCATAGCACGATGGCAGAAATGTACAGGTTCTCAGGCTTTTTTATTTTGACTGACTTAAGCATTGTTTAAATATATTATGTTCTGACTTTTGTTTAACGCCCTATCAACCTTAGTGGGTGTATTTAATGCCAAAATGGATGGGTTTTAAGGTATTTTTTAAATATTTGATTATAGTGAGAAAGCTGATTTAGTCAGATTTTGAAAAGAAAATTTTTATTTTTTTATTTCTTAATTTTTTTTTCTAGAAAGCTGAAAATGTTTTCTAATTTTGTATTTAAAAATGTATTGCTGGTATTCTTTTCCTTCAAGAACAAAGCCACGAATATAAAACAAATAAATATGAAAATCTAGAATCAGAACTGGTAAAGGAATAGTATAATATAATTTTTAGAGCAGTGGAAATTAGAGCAACATGTTTCGTTTCAGGCACTCTGTAAAAATTTCTGGACAAATTGGAATCAAAGGGTGTAACAGGGACAAAAGAATAAAAGGCCTAATAGAATTAACTGAAAATAGTTCTATGTGAATATGGAGAAAAAAAAGAAATATTCCGCGGAGTGTTTCAGCGAACATGACGACATGATATGACTGATTGTGAGAGCGTAATGAGGTTTGCTTTGTGTTCTCAGAACGCGAGGTTTACCGTTTTTTGTCATTTTTTTTTTTTTTTTTTTTTTTGTAAATCTAATTTCGCTGTTGGATATTTGAACTAGTATGTCTACGATGCACTAAAAATACTAGTATATCGTTAAAGTGAGGCCTCACATCAGTGAGGGTGGGGGGGTGTGCAAGCAAAACCACTGAGACGAAGGCCCCGAAACGGTGCACATTCACTCCTGATGACTCCAAATTAATTTAAATGTAAATTCAAAAGGAAGACATTAAAAAATAATTCAATGAAATCATTTGGCGTTGAAAAACTCGATGGAAATGTCATTGGCATGAGTAGCATTACAGATTCAGCTCGCTTCAGGGAAGTTTCAATTACTTTCCAGTAATTTCCTTCTTCAGGTGAGTTTGTTTAATGTTTTTAAATTCAGTGAAGATTTTTTCTTTCGTGGAAGAGTTAACATTTTCAGGGTTTATACATTTTTTATAATAGCTATTTTGTAGTCGTTAAGATATTCGCTTTTATATTTTAGAGTGCACGTGTCTATTCTAGTTGTAATTTTTTATATGTGGAGGTAGTAAATATATCGCTATTAGTGTTTATCAATATATGAAAAAAAAAATATTTTATTGTTATTTTTAAGTTCATGTGTTAATTTAATTTTTCAGAGTTTTTTTACAGTTTATGTTCTATCATTGTTTTTCACTAAGAGGAGAATATCATCTACATATCTTACGTCTTCACAATTCACATTAAGTATGACCTAGAAAAAGAACTTGCATTAAAAAGAACTACGCTTTCTTTAAAAGAATTTCAACATAACATCAAGAAATCAAGAAGATAATTAGAAAACTAAAAAGGTTTATTATCTAAACTTATTTATAAACGGAATTTTGTCTGTGTATGTGTGTCTGTGTCCATTACCTATAGACTACGAAACGGCTGAACCGATTTTCTTGAAAATTTACACAGTTGTACTATAAGCGTCTACAAGTGTTCTTAGCTAGATTTTGTGTTGAGGTACCCCCGATAAATATCGAAAATCAATAATCGAAAAAATCAGGTTATAGAAGGAATGGTCCGATTTTAATCAAATGTGATACACTCATAGACAAAGACATAAGAAACGATATTCAGAAGTTTCAAGGTTGCAGTTCTATCCTTAGATGACTTATTTGATTCCGATATTAGAAATCGATACCCCGATATCCTACCGGGTCTGATCAAAATCAGTTTTTCAACCCTTTTATTTTAGCTTTTGCTTTGGGTTTGACTCTAAGTAGGTATAATTGTAGTTCTTAGTCTCAGCCATGATACCATTTACTCAGAGGACTTATTTAGCCTTCAAACTTCAGTTTACGACGAAAAAAACTTATTTGATAACGATACCAGGAAATCAAAATTTGACTTACATCCATTCATTTTTCTTTCAGTCTACGGTTTTGCTTTAACTGGAAACAACTATTGCTTTTTAGTGTTTCGTGCCAACGTCCAAAGAGTCTGAGCTGCAGGACCATGGATTAGTTTTAAAGCTTTCATTACACCCAAGCAACGCCAGGCTATACTGCTAGTAAAAAATAGATATAGGTCTATATCATTTAATAAAACAATCTTTAATATATATATATATATATATGTGTGTGTGTGTGTGTGTGTGTGTGTGTGTGTCTCACTCTCTCTGTGTGTGTGTGTGTGTGTGTGTGTGTGTGTCTCACTCTGTGTGTGTGTGTGTGTGTGTGTGTCACTCTGTGTGTGTGTGTGTGTGTGTCTCACTCTGTGTGTGTGTGTGTGTGTGTGTGTGTGTGTCTCACTCTGTGTGTGTGTGTGTGTGTCTCACTCTGTGTGTGTGTGTGTGTGTGTGTCTCACTCTGTGTATGTGTGTGTGTGTCTCTCTGTGTGTGTGTGTGTGTCTCACTCTCTCTGTGTGTGTGTGTGTGTGTGTCTCACTCTGTGTGTGTGTGTGTGTGTGTGTGTCTCACTCTGTGTGTGTGTGTGTGTGTGTGTCTCACTCTCTGTGTGTGTGTGTGTGTGTGTGTGTGTGTGTGTCTCACTCTGTGTGTGTGTGTGTGTGTGTGTGTGTGTGTGTGTGTGTCTCACTCTCTGTGTGTGTGTGTGTGTGTGTGTGTGTGTATTATAGCAATTATGACATTTTAAAGAATGGTTTGTAGACTGAACATTTTCAATATTTTGCCACAGAAAGCCAGACATGTCAAAACTTCTAAACGAATAAAAATTGAAAAAAATAAAGGGAAAAAAATATAAGGGAAAAAAGAATAAAATAGCGGGAAAAAGAAGAGAGAAGAGAAAGAAAAGAGAAACACGAAGGCGATTGAAAAATCGAAACAATATTATTATTGAAACAATACTATAAAAACAAAAAATATTAATAATAACAATAATCATATATATATATATATATATATATATATATATATATTACAAAAAGTAAAAGAACACGTAGATTAAAACTCACTGTTCAAGCACTTGATCTTATAAATAGTGCTCGATAGAGGGTAGAGGTTAATATTGTAATTTTGTGATTACAATTGTTTATAAAAGCATAATGTCACGACACAAAAATTTTCATGTTTCAGAACGATATTGTTCTTCTTCAGCTGGTACCACCTGAAGAAGAACACTATCGTTCTGAAACATGAACATTTTTGTCTATCGTTCTGAAACATGAACATTTTTGTGCAGTGCTGATATGCTTTTATAAACCATTGTAATAACAAAATTACAATATATATATATATATATATATATATATATATATATATATATATATATATATGTATATAGTACTGTGCAAAAGTATTAGGACGAGAACTAGTTTATCTTCTATGAGGTACCAAAATAAAGTTTAAAATCACCCCTGCCCTAACACTTTTACCCACTATCGGTAGTGTGCAAAAGTATTAGAACAGGGTGATTTTCCTAAAAATCTCACTGAAATTCAAATACAGGGTGAAAAGCCAAGTAAAGTGTTTTTTTAATATTGATTATTCAAAACTAAGTGTAAAAGAAATGTATTAAAAAGAAGTTATATTTAATTTTTCCTATTTTCTATTAAAGAAGTTATTTGGAAACTACTCATTATTCTATTATCCTGGAATATGACTGAGTTTTTTCTTATTCCCCCCTCTTGAATTGATAAATCTAATGTTACTTCACAAGACACACTTTAAGAACAAATACAAGCTGCTTGGCAGGAGATACCATTAGATACATTGAAGAAGCTTGTGATATTAAAGCCTGACAGAATGAAGGGTGTGATCAAAGCAAAAAGCTATTATACAAAATATTAAATTTATTTTGTAACTATTACTATTTTCTTTTGTTGAGTGAATCAAATAAAATTACTTTAATTAAATTGTTTATTTTCTGTCAATATGCCTCATAAAAGATAAAATAGTTATTGTTCTAATACTTTTGCACAGTACTATATATATATATATATATATATATATATATTTTAATTCAGATACTTTAATCCAAGCGAAAAAGCAGGAAGGTTAATTCCAAAAACCCGATCCTAATTAATATTAAAAATTTTAATTTAATATTAAAAAATGAGACAGGAAGAGAGCTCCATGTAATAAAATATTACAGAGCAAATATAAATGAAAGGATTTTTCTGTTGCTGAGGTGATGTGTTATCCCCCGTGGGGATCTTCATATCGAAATGGTCATTCAACATCATTGAATTAATCCTTTTTTAATTTATATATATATGTATATATATATATATATATATATATATATATAAACGCGTCGTTAAAGTATTTTCAAGAATAAGATTTTCAAGCAGACTTTATTAAATTAAAATATTAACTAATATCATCTTTAATATGATTTCCATCTATTGTGCTGCAAATGTTGATGCCCTTTGCAAGATTCATGTGAACTCGATGAAATAACAACATACTGCCGTCAGTTTTAGCACATTCACTTGCGTTCAATCAAGTGTGTTGCTTCTGTGATTTTCATTTGCTACACTTGCTTAAATGTGAGGGTAGTTTCTTTTTTAACTCCCACACTAAACGTACCCAAATCAACATACGAACAACCACCAAACACAGATAAAAACGCCTACTAGACCCTCAAACTAGAACTATGATACACATAAGCACATGAATTACACCCGCGCCTTTTGACAGAACAGACAAACAGTAGGTCTGCTTAATCAATAAAAAAGAAGTAACTCAACAAAATTTCCTCTTCGCTGTCCTTTCCTGATGTTACGTATAAGTTTTCCCTTTCGTTTGCATCCCCTCTAAAACATTGTTGTTGCTCCCATCGTTTTTTCACAGCTAGAGAAAAAAATTCAATATTTAAGGAGGTCCCTTGACCGGTCAGAGTCTGTCAGTCAACAGGGCCACTGAGAGACAGCAGTCAGTCGATCCGTCACTCAAGCAATCTGTCGATCTGTCAGTCACAGAGACAGTCAGCCACGCCAATCAAGCCCGAAAGGCGCTGTGTCAGATACACACAGTCAGATAGGCGGCGACATCAAAGAGACCAGTACCAACAAACTAAACCTTCGTCCACTCAACCGATACGAACGGAAGGAAGAGAGTAAACACCTGTAACAAGACCCCTTCAACGGCCGTAAAACTTTTCACATTTCTCATCAACTAGAAAGTGAGAAGTAATGCAGACTTACTAAGTTAAGTAGACTGATTCATTGTTTTCCATACATATTCTACCTATTATTATTCTCTCTCTCTCTCTCTCTCTCTCTCTCTCTATCTCTCTCTCTCTCTCTCTCTCTCTCTCTCTCTCTCTCTCTCTCTTCGGGAATTTTCATTCATATTCCTTTTCGGTACAATTTGAAACACTTTCCTTTTAAACCTACTTAGCGACTGATACATAAAAAGGAAAGAAACTTTGTGCTACTACTCTGTTTAATTACAGACTCAAAGCAGACACTTTTGTATTCAACCCACATTCCCGCAAGTATAAAAGACACTTTTCTACAAAAATAAGATACGCAGAATTGTACAAATTGTTTATATTGTATATATATTGTTAAATACAAAATTTTCATATTTTTATACAACGTTTCTTATTGCGTTGTCTTTTCTTGAAATTTGTGCTGTGTTTCTGTGGACAGGATAGCCCGCTTTAAAACCGCCTTTTTAATCTAGGTTGTTCTGGAACCGCACACCATATAGGAGATCAGATATCACATAACAATCCCGTACTCTTTTCTTTTTTTCCCTACGAAATTTTCCACTCTCTTAATACTCTACTCAGCCTTTTGAATGCACCCGTGGCATTGACAGTACGCCTTCGCATGTCAGTGCTGCACTTTTCATTCTTTGTTAAAACACTTATTAGAACAGGTATTTAAACTTCTGTAACTGCTTGATTTTAGTATCCCTAACCTGTAATTGTCATTTTTGACTCTTCTTTTTGCTGATAACCTCGCAATAAGCTTTCTGATTAAGCTTAATTAAAAAAGAAACATCTTAAATTTATAAATGTAGTTAATTCCTGTAAAGACAATACTTTTCTCAGGAAGACGTTTTTATTCAGGGGACTTTTTTTTATAGAAAAATGCTTTTAAAACCACATTTCTGCTGCCTCAAGCCTTTCCTTCATCTTTAATGAGATCGTACAGTATTCACTTCCATACTTCACGTAACAATTAAGCACTCTTTTCTTTGTTTCTAATGAGATTTTCCTGTCTTTCACTACTCGGGTTACCTTCTGAAAAGTCAATACTCATCTACTAACTACTGGACTCTAGCTCTCTCCCCTCTCCTGTATAACCTTCCCTTTCTCTCCACCTATGTATCTGTCATCGCACCTGCTTTCTCAGCTTTCTGTTGTTCCTTTCTAACTAGTTTGTACTCCTCACTCTTTTCTAATTAATCTTTTTACATTTATGTAACCCATCAGTGGCGTTTCCGCCTTGCTCGGGGTGAAATTATTAAAAAAAACAATAAAAAATTAAAAAATGGGTCTTTTGCCATGTCAATGCATCTTTGGATCTCCGTGTCGCATTTTCCATCCTCTGTCCAAACACTTCCCAGGTATTTAAATATTTTACTTGTTTTATTTTAGATTCTCCAACTTGCAGTTGTCATATTGGTCTCCTCTTTTTGCTGATGACCATGCATTCAGTTTTCATGAGGTTTATGCTCCTTACTTTCTTTTCACTTTCTTTTGCTAACGTCTGTAGAAGGCCCTGCATTTTCCTTTCCGTGATTTCGATTGTCGGTTAGTTGTCCAGCAATGGACGTTACTCTAAAAAGTTACTCTAAAAAGCGTACGAAAATTGTAACGCTTCCTGAATACACTGGCAAACCTTACAATGTGATCGCAGATATTGTTGTCGTCAGCCTTTAAACAGTCAGTCTTGTCATCAAGGCGAAGAAACAAATTGGATCCATAAAGGAAAATGCGCTCGGAAAAGAAAAAAACAATGCTAAGAGACGACGTGTACGTAATCACGGAAAGTGTGAAAGATCCTAGGAAGACATTATTCGTTTTCTTTCAGTTATTTGCGCAAGGATGTACATATCTTCATAATCTGCACAAAACAACCCTCTACTCAATGACCTTCTATATTGAGTGGTTATTAAGCGTGATGTTGTGTGAAACTTTACTAAAGAAAAGCCCCTTCCATTTCACTTGCCTATATTTCATACACCGTCTAAACTAGTGAATCAGACCCATGAGTTGTATAAGCCACAAAGGGGACAATTTGGAATTTCAAGAAGAGGGAAAACGAATTGTAAAGGCCAACTGAGTCTCATTAAGGCTTGTTTTATTATTTCTAAATATCTTTAGATATATTTTAACATTTAATTTCTATCTGTCAAGGTGGGACACGGATTACAAAATAGTAATATTGTACAGCGTTTTGAACAACATAAGATACGCAGATGATACAGTGCTGATTGCAGACACTGAAACGAAACGACAAGACCTCCTACAGAAGGTAGCTGAAGAGAACGACAAAAAAGACTAAAAATAAACTGCAAGAAAACCGAATGCATGGTCATCACAAAAAGGTGTAACCCAAAATGCCAAACACAGGTGGGGGAAAACTAAAATCAAGAAAGTTTGGTTGTTTTGTTTTTATGGCATATAAACCTCGGTGGGTCATTTATTGCCAACTAAATTTGTATTTATTTATTTCTGGTAATACATTTTTCTTTCAACAATTTATTGTTGTTTTTTTAATATAAGTTTTGTGTCTAGTAATACTTTTTTCTTTTCGGGTATCAAGACGCATTGGGTTTTTTTTTAAGGGCATTTAACCCATAACTGGAGGGAAGGGACAGATTAATACCTTTCCCAAGGGTACGAGTGCTTATGTGCAGGGTATTCAACTAGAATTCGAACTCGGCTCACCGATTTCTCTTTCTGAGCCGATATCCACTGCACCACAACGCACATCCGTCATTATACGCTTACAGTACCTGGTATTCCTGAAGGTCACCCATCTACGTACTGACCAGGCTCAACGTTGCTTAACTTCGGTGATCGAGCGAGAATGGGTGTGTTCAACGTGATATGGCCGTAAGCCAATTCAGAAGGTATAAAAATTTAAATACCTGGGAATTTTTCTAACAGAAGACGGAAAGTGAGACACAGAAATCCGAAGGCAAATTGGCATGGCCAGGGACGCGTTCCAGAAGCTGAGTAAAGTATTAAGAGACAGAAAACTTTCACTAAAAACAAAGAAGAGAGTACTAGATTGCTATGTGTTGTCAGTTCTTCAATATGGCAGTGAAAACTGGAAAAACTTGAAGCAACTGAAATGAGGTTCTGTAGTAAGATGCTGCGGATATCATAGACCGAAGATGTGAGCAATGATGAGGTTTTGGAAAGGATGGAAACGAAAAGGAAATTAATATTGATCATCAAGAAGGAACAGCTAAAGTTCCTGGGACATGCAAAGAGGAAGGAGGGCTTGGAGAAACTGATACTAACAGACAAGATAGAGGGAAAAAAGAGACAGAGAAAAGGAGTGGAAAACATACTTGAAGGACCTGAACAGACGGATGACAGAACGGTGATTGTAACAGGAGAAAGCGTGCTAAGAGCCACCAAGGATAGAGAGACATGGACAGCCATGATCGCCTACGTCCTGAAAGGACAGGGCACATAGAAGAAAAAGAATATTGAATAACACTATCTTCAAAATTTATCCTAAAACTTTATCTTAGTTTTGTATACATTTTTCTTTTGAAACGGACACTCCTTTCGACTAGTTCAACCTTGTTTGTAGCTTTGTCATTTACTCTAGAACTTTTGGGGTTATTTTCTCAGCGTCTGTTTGTTATATCCATTAGTATTCATTTGTTGCTTTGTTTTACGTGGGTGTTTAACCCTTGTATACACAGTAAATATCTACTTTGCGGTTGATTAGCCTATGACATTGAATTTGCTTTACAGAGAGTCTATCATCATTGTTTGTAAGATGAAAAGCCGATAGGAATTTCATTAGCGTTGTTTGAAGAATATAACAGTATGTATAATTCATAGAGTTCTATGTCATATTTTTGCATATGTTAAAGTTCTTTTTTGTTTTTGTTTATTCTTTCTTTTTTTTTCTTTTTTTTTTTTTTGAGACGGGAGATTGTCAAAAAGAGACTTTTCTTCTCTGTTTACGAACTCAGGTTACGGAGAGAGAAAATACTGAGGACAATGGGGAACTTTGTTGGGACATGATTATCAGTAGTGGGTAAAGCGAAGAAAGGTAATTGAGAATGAAAAATTGGAAAGCTGGGGTCGGTGAAAAAGAGAGTGAGAAAAGATCGGCTTGTAATTTAAGGATAGATGAAAAGAAAGAAAGAAAGAGTTGTGAAAGAAAGAGAATTGTAAAGAAAGAAACAAAGAATACCAATACAGAGGTATTTAGAAAGAAAGAAAGAGTTGCGAAAGAAAGAGAATTGTAAAGAAAGAAACAAAGAATGCTAATACAGAGGTATTTAGACAGAAAGAAAGAAAGAAAGAAAGAAAGAGTTGTGAAAGAAAGAGAATTGTAAAGAAAGAAACAAAGAATGCCAATACAGAGGTATTTAGAAAGAAAGAAAGAAAGAAAGAGTTGTGAAAGAAAGAGAATTGTAAAGAAAGAAACAAAGAATGCCAATACAGAGGTATTTAGAAAGAAAGAAAGAAAGAGTTGTGAAAGAAAGAGAATTGTAAAGAAAGAAACAAAGAATGCCAATACAGAGGTATTTAGAAAGAAAGAAAGAAAGAAAGAAAGAGTTGTGAAAGAAAGAGAATTGTAAAGAAAGAAACAAAGAATGCCAATACAGAGGTATTTAGAAAGAAAGAAAGAAAGAAAGAAAGAGTTGTGAAAGAAAGAGAATTGTAAAGAAAGAAACAAAGAATGCCAATACAGAGGTATTTAAAGAAAGAAAGAAAGAAAGAAAGAAAGAAAGAAAGAAAGAAAGAAAGAGTGGGGATTTAAGGATAATTCTAAAGAAAGAATGCCAATGCAGAGAAATTTAGAAAAAATAATGACAGAAAGGAAGAAATAATGTTGATACGTAGAGATGTAAAAATAGATAAAGAATGAATAATTTCGATACAAAGATATGTAGAAAAAAGAAAGAAATATAGAATGTTAAGACAAAAATATGTAGAGACATAGATGAAGAAAGTAAGAGAAAGAAAGAATGAAGAATGTAGACGCGATGTAGGAAAAAGAAAGAAAGAAAGAAAACTGTTGATACGAAAATATGTAGAAAAATTAATAAAGAACGGAAGGAAAAGAAAAGAGAACTTCGATACGAAGATATGAAGGAAAAATAAATAAAGAAAAAATATTGATAAGAAAATACGTAGAAAATGGATAAAGAAAGAAAGGAAAAAAAGAATAATGTTGATACGAAGATATGTAGGAAAAAGAAAGAAAGAAAAATGTTGATACGGAAATATGTAGAAAAATTAATAAAGAACGGAAGGAAAAGAAAAGAGAACTTCGATACGAAGATATGTAGGAAAAAGAAAGAAAGAAAAAATATTGATAAGAAAATACGTAGAAAATGGATAAAGAAAGAAAGGAAAAAAAGAATAATGTTGATACGAAGATGTGTAAGAAAAAGAAAGAAAGAAAAAATGTTGATACGGAAATATGTAGAAAAATTAATAAAGAACGGAAGGAAAAGAAAAGAGAACTTCGATACGAAGATATGTAGGAAAAAGAAAGAAAGAAAAAATATTCATAAGAAAATACGTAGAAAATGGATAAAGAAAGAAAGGAAAGAAAGAATAATGTCAATGCGAAGATATGTAGGAAAAAGAAAGAAAAAAGAGCGACAGAAATGCGGCTAATGCTCGAAACGGAAAAAAGAAAGAAAAAAACAAATAAAAAAAAATGGTAGAAGACAGAAAGACCGTAAAAGTTAAAGAAATAAACAGTAGCGATAATTGTGTAGATGAACAGAAAAGAATTATTAATTTATAACTCATTTTGGATCAGTTCTGCTTTTTCAAAGTTCAGGGACTGATAAGAAATAGACAAAATTTATGAAGCGCTAAAAAGCACAGCAAATTGAGGAGAGTCATGGTCGCCAACATCCTGAAGAGTTGCGATGAGAAAAAATGCAACGGAGATTAAAAAAAAAAAGAAATTTGAATTTAGCTGAAGAGAGTGACAAGAAAGGACTAATAAATAAACTGCAAGAAAACCGAATGCAGGGTCATCAGCAGCCTAAAATGCCAAATACAGGTGGGGGATACTAAAATCAAACAGGTACAAAATATAAATACCTGTGAAGTGTTCTAACAGAAGACGGAAAGTATGACACAGAGATCCGAAAGCGAATTGGCATGGCAAAGGATACGTCCCAGAAGCTGAGTAACATATTAAGAGAAAAGGAAAATTTCACTAGAAACAAAGAAAAGAGTACTGGATTACTATGTATTGTCAGTTCTTCAATATGGCAGTGAATGCTGGACAATATCATCGAAGATTAAGGAAAAACTTGAAGCATTTGAAATGTGGTGCTACAGAAGGATGCTGCGGATATCATGGATAGAGCATGTGATCAATGATGAGGTTTTGGAAAGGATGGAAACGAAAAGTAAATTAATACTGACCATCAGGAAGAGAGAGATAAAGTTCCTGGGACATTCAATGAGGAAGGGCGGCTTGGAGAAACTGATACTAACAGACCAGATAGAGGGAAAAAGAGGCAGGAGAAAGCATTAAAAAAATATTTGAAGGCCTGATCAGGTGGATGACAGAACGAGGGTTGTGTAATGTAACAGGAGAAAGCTTGCTAAGAGACACCAGGGATAGTGAGACATGGAAAGCCATGATCGCTTACGTCCTGAAAATCAGGGCACATAGAAGTAGAAGATGAAGAAGAATAGTCTAATATAATACTAACTGAATATATGCTACCTAACAGATTCGAAAACTATTATATCTAATACTATGAAGGTAAAACAGAAATTAACATGATGCTACATTTGCTGATAGGAGTATAAATATATGCGAAACTGTTGCGGACAAGTAAATAAGGCACCTTTCTTCTCTTAAGGTTATCTAACGCAGTATTAATTTTTGGACAATACCAACAAGACCAGTCATAGAGCAATCAAAGATCGCAAACCTCCGCCAAAGCAATATCGTCATCATCTCAGCGATGAGCAAAAATGATTATTTAATATTATTTTAATAACTTTTAAAATATAAAATAATGATTTTTGTCTTTACAAAAAAATTAGAATTTATTAAAATTAATGATCCCAGTGATGCTTATTTTCTAAGATGATAGCTAATTTTTTGTTGAATTACATTTTCGTTATGACAAATATTTTTTTAGATTTAATTGTGTGTAGTTATTGGCTATATATATATATATATATATATATAGTAAAATAAGTAAATACTATTGAAAATTATGCTGCAAAAATGATGAAAGAGTTCTTTCTTACTTTTTAATATCCCAAAGTTCGTTTTTAGACGCATTTTTGCGCATTTTATCTTTTTTTTGAATTCTAATTGAATTCATTGCATTTACTTACGCGCAAATACCCTTGGAAAAGGTATTAATCCGTCTCTTCCCTCCAGTTATGGGCTAAATAACAGGACAGATTGGGTTCTATAGCCTTGTCGGCAACCAGTCTACCGCAGAAAGCAATGGCAACCTACTGCGGAATAATCTTCTGCCCAGTCAGTCATGTCTCTTTCGAGACATGATCGCCCAAGCGTGTTTCACGTATGGCACTTAACTGACTGACTGATCTTTTTTTCTGCTCTAAGGAAAAAAATATTAATTCTTTATTATAATAATAACAATAATATTTTCGTTAAAAAATTGTGGGTTCTGAAAATTTAATTGTGTAAAGGGAAGGTAATTAAATTTGTGTCACGTGAAACGTATGACAAAGTAAAAAAAAAAACAATTAAAACGGCTAAAGGAAAATAACCAAGAAGTTTTATTCCGTTCCCGATCGAACTGAAAATTTAATTACTTCGTGCCTGTCATGACGCCAATCACCTTTGAAAGTTTCATCAGAATCCATCCACCAGATCTTGAAATACCTTGACAACGGTCAAACAAACAAAGAAACAAACAAATATATGCTACCACATATAATACCCCCGCCTTAAAGTAATTAATAAGTTTGCCAAAAATACCTAACAACAATGATTAGTCATAAGAATTCGTAACTATTTCGTAACTGACGTAAGTTAAATTCCAGTTATTTTTGTTTATTTATTTATTTATTTATTCATTTATTTTAATCATATCACCCCGAGCAAGGCGGTAACGTCACTGATGTGCAGGGGGCTACATAAGAAAAACACTAGATAGACGAGAGTAAGGACAAACTATTTAGAAAGGAGCAAGAGGAGGGAGGGAACACAGGTGTGATGACAGTTGCAGAGGTGGAGAGAAAGGAAAGGATATACAGGGTGGTGAAGAAATAAGTAGGATCAAGTGGTTAAGAGATGAGTATTGACCTTGTATTTGAATTCTTGGAGGTTGCAGCCGTCAGGAAAGCAACAATAAGGAAGCGAGTTCCACAGGCGGGAAGTGCGAGAAAAAAAGCTGAAGGAATAGAATTGTCGTCTGCATTTGGTTAATCTAACTGTGAATGGGTGAGACCCAGTTGTCAGTCTGGTTGCCCGAGTAAACACCAGTGACTTAAGTTCGTTAAGTTTTAACTTAGTATAAGTCGGAAGAAGACTTCTAAGTCAATAGTTTTCCAGTAACAACTCACTTTTTTAAATGAAAATATAATATAACCACTGCTACGAAAAGGACAAAATATAAAATGTCTTGTACAGTAGGTAAATAAAATACATTCCCAAAATTAAAAAAAGCAACCAAAAGAAAACAATATTATATATATATATATATATATATATATATATATATATATATATAAATTAAAAAAGGATTTATTCAATGATGTTGAATGACCGTTTCGATATGAAGATCCCCACGGGGGATAACACATCACCTCAGCAACAGAAAAATCCTTTCAGAAACTCTTTTTCGGTTGCTGAGGTGATGTGTTATCCCCCGTGGGGATCTTCACATCGAAATGGTCATTCAACATCATTGAATTAATCCTTTTTTAATTTATATTTGCTCTATAATATTTTATTGCATGGAGCTCTCTTCCTGTATCATTTTTTAATATTAAAATAAAATTTTTAATATTAATTAGGATCAGGTTTTTGGAATTTACCTTCCTGCTTTTTTCGCTTGGATTAAAGTATCTGAATTATATATATATATATATATATATATATATATATATATATATATATATATATATATATTTACATTGGATGTCAGAATAAACAACAGGAAATTAAATTTGTGAATTTAAAAATTGGAACAATAAAAAATAGAACAAATTGACTAGCAGTAAAAACGAAGCAAAATAACTTATTACTGGGAATGCGTTTACAATAAAATTGAAATTATGTTACTTTGCAAATAAAAAGTTAAAGAAAATGTAAAGCTTTAAAATTCAATACTAAATGTTAAAAAGAAACTCTGTTTGAATATAACTAATAATGTAAAAAGATTTATTTATTCATTTATATTTTTTTAAATTTGTCCAGAAAGTACCCAGCGATTTTTTGGGATTCACGAAAAACGCTTAGGCCGTTTTGACATAAGCCCGAAAATCGTCAAAGGGGAATATATTGTGTAGCCAGCAACATTCTGCCGTTGGTTTCTTCTTCTTCTTCTATGTACCCTGTCCCTTCAGGACGTAGGCAATCATGGATTTCCACGTCTCCCTATCCATGGTGGCTTTTAGCACTCCTTCTCCTGTTACACCATGCAACCCTCGTTCCATCATCCACCTGATTGGATCCTTTAAATATGTTATCCGCTGCTCTCCTCTGTCTCTTTTTCCCTCTATCTGGCCTGTTAGTATCAGGTTCTCCAAGCCCTCTTTCCTCATTGCAAGTCCCAGGAACTTCAGCTGTCTCTTCCTGATGCTCAGTATTAATTTCCTTTTCGTTTCTATCATTTCCAAAACCTCATCATTGCTCACATGCTCGATCCATGATATTCCCAGCATCCTTCTGTAGAAGCACATTTCACTTGCTTCAAAACTTTCTTCATCTTTGATGAAATTGTCCAGTATTCACTGCCATATTGAAGAACTGACAACACATAGCAATCCAGTACTCTTTTCTTTGTTTCTAGCGAAATTGTCCTGTTTCTTTATACTTTACTCAACTTCTGGAATGCTTCCTTCGCTATGCCAATTCTCATCGAAAAGAAGACATCGTTGAGTGAGCTAATGTACTGCATGAATGTGGCTTTCACATGACCTTTTTCCGTTTTTTTTATTAAAAAATAATGCATCATCCCAATCTTTTTAGTTCAGCTTTGCTCGAATGGAATGCTTGAAAATAAAGAATAAACATTTTCTCTTCTAATGTCCCCTATAGATATTGGTATACCCGTTATTGGGTGACTTTTATCAATCTGTTGCTTCGTGGCTCATAAGGTTTTTTTTTAATGTATCTGTAACCTCTGTCGATGTTTCTGAGGTACGGTATTGTAAATATTTACACTATTTAAATTGTGTGGACTGTTGTCCTCATCCTTATTGCCACATTCACCTTCAATATCTGTATATATTTCAGTGATGAGTTATTGCAATTATTTTCACAATTTAAATTGTGCTTACTGTTGTCTTCATCTTTATTGCCACATTCACTTTCAGTATTTGTCTACATTTCTGAGATAAGGTATTGCGACTATTTACACTATTTACATTGTACAGACTATTATCCTCAATTTTATTGCAATATTCACCTTCAATATCTGTCTATATTTCTATGATGAGGTATTGTAATTATTTTCACTATTTACATTGTACAAACTATTATCCTCAATTTTATTGCAATATTCACCTTCAATATCTGTCTATATTTCTATGATGAGGTATTGTAATTATTTTCACTATTTACATTGTACAAACTATTATCCTCAATTTTATTGCAATATTCACCTTCAATATCTGTCTATATTTCTATGATGAGGTATTGTAATTATTTTCACTATTTACATTGTACAGACTGTTGTTCTCAACTTTATTTGTGGTTGATAGGAAATTGAGAATTAAAAACTACTCTCTTTTTTTACTTTTACAAAAATTCACATTGACGCGTGAAATCATAGTTTTGAAAAATAGAAAAGGGATTGGCTATGTGTTTAAGAAAAAGTTCCAATCAGATTTCGCGAGTAGATGTTAAATTGATTTTCTGACTAATGGAAGAGATTTACATGACTAAAAAACAACGGTCCATTGCGAAAAGTCTAAATGACTATAAAAGGCTTCGGTGAGTGTCGGTCAGACAGTCAGATGGGAGCAGTGAGGTTACATACTAAAATGCAACGGGAGAAACTTCTAGTCGACCCGGACGTAAGGTCGCGTCGCATATTGTTTTCTTTCTCCTTCTTTCTCGTGTGCTGATTCCTTTTACTTCTTCTTCTCCATTCATAGACACTCATACCAAACAAACGCTCATACATACTTACATACGTACGCATAAACTATTTCCAACAAATTACTACTACGAACATTTCTACTAATTTTGATGCCTTTAACTCATTACTTTTTTCTCATTGAACTTTTTACTACCGCCTGTTCTTGTTATTCAATTTCTAAAGGACAGTGTCTCAATATATATTAGCATTCTTTAGCTCAACTCTCCATTTTTTATTCTTTTTTTAACAAACATTTCTTCAAGTCTTGATACCTTAACTCATTACTTGTTTCTCATTGAACAATAACTTCTACGAATTCATATTCTTTCCTTTTAATAAATTTCTATTTTAACCTGAAAAATGTATATTTTTTCTTCCACTATTCCACACTAATCTACACATTCCAACCAACCAATCTACAACTTTCTGATGATGAAAATCTTCTGATAATTCTGGATAAAATTTGTAAGTTGTAAGGAGTTCGGTTATGTATGACACAAGGACGAATTAATAAACATTAACCATATCCCATAAGATGTGGTTCTACAGAAGGATGCTGGGAATATCATGGATCGAGCATGTGAGCAATGATGAGGTTTTGGAAATGATGGAAACGAAAAGGAAATTAATACTGAGCATCAGGAAGAGACAGTTGAAGTTCCTGGGACTTGCAATGAGGAAAGAGGGCTTGGAGAACCTGATACTAACAGGCCAGATAGAGGGAAAAAGAGACAGAGGAGAGCAGCGGATAACATATTTAAAGGATCCAATCAGGTGGATGATGGAACGAGGGTTGCATGGTGTAACAGGAGAAGGCGTGCTAAAAGCCACCATGGATAAGGAGACGTGGAAATCCATTATTGCCTACGCCTTAAGGGACAGGGCATAAATAAATAGCCCACTGGATAAAGTGTCGATTAAAATAATCCAGTGACTTGACCCAAATAAATAGGCGTGAGTTCAATACCTGGACACAGCTGGAATGAACAAAAACTTTGAAAGTTTAGCTACTAAAGGGAAATAACTGAAAAAGAGGTATCCAGAACAGGCATGACACGTGAAACAATCAACGGTGAACAAAATTCTGACGTATGTCATCCGAAGAAGGTCGGAACCTACAGCGGCTGAAAAGTCGTGAATATTACAATTGACATTAAAACAACTGTCTGAATAATGTAAACAGAGGATTTTGTAATAGACTTTTCTATAGGAGGGGCGTGATTATCGCAGCCAAACTTTGTATTTAGTCAGGTTTTTTCCTCTCTTTTAAACAACCACGTATTACCACACTAACAAGTTCCGTCTACTCGGGTTTAGAGACCCTTCTTTACTTAGTCTTGTTGAAGCTTAGGTGCTGATCCTGCCCTAATATTTTACCGATAGTTAGGTATGGAGGAGAAAAAATTAATTCGTGCCTATTCTTAGGCTATTTGCGCGTAAGTGAATAGAAAAAAAAATCGTCTGGAATTCAAACTTGCTTCGCCGATTTCTCGTTTCGAACTGTTAACCATTGGACCACCTGTGATATTCTAACTTTATGACAGAAAGGAAGAATAACTATTAATAGGAACAGGAAGGTTGCGTCACTGCGTCGGGCCAGGATGTTTTTTACCGCCTGAATCCATCCTGCATATATACAAAGCAACCATCCGTCCGTGCATGGAGTACTGCTGTCATATATGGTCAGGTGCACCCGCTGTTCATCTCAGTATTTTTGACAGGGTCCAAAGGAGAATCAGTAATGTGATAGGTTCGACTCCAGCCACTTCCCCACTAACGGGACATGGCTTCCCTCTCTCTGTTCTATAAATACTTTCATGGCTTTTGCTCCAACGAACTCCAAGTCACTGGTGCCCCTGCCACAAGTGTTTACTCGTGCAACCAGGATAGCAACTGGGTCTCACCTATTCACATTAGATCAACCAAATGCAGACGGCAATTCTACTCCTGCAGCTTCTTTTCTCGAACTTCCCGCCCGTGGAACTCGCTTCCATATTCTTGCTCTCCTGACGGCTACAACCTCCAGGAATTTAAATGCAATGTCAATACTCATCTCTTAACCACTTGACTGTAGTTCTTTCTTCACCACCTCGTATATCCTTTCGTTTCTCTCCACCTTTGCAACTGTCATCACACCTGTATTCCCATCCTTAACTGGTTCGTTTTTCTCTTTACTCTCCTTCTATCTAATTTTTATTATACTCTTATGTAGCACCCTGCACATCAGTGACGTTACTGTCTTGCTCGGGGTGATACGATTTTAAAAAAAAGATAGGTTCCCTATCGTCCGGTTCACACTCCTCGCTGATATTTTGAACTACGATTAGGTTTTCGGTTCATTTTCTTCCTCTTTCACTTTCAGTAACCGTCTTGTGTCTTAGTGACGTTATCACCTTGCTTGGTGTAAACTAATTAAAAGACATTTAAAAAAAATTTGTTCTAAAAATGACTGATTGGTTTCTACGTCCTATCAACCATTTGCAGGTTATTTAAATCCATTTATTTTTTTATTTTTTATTTTTTAGAGAGTGGATTTAGTAATAGTTTAGTGAGACAAGTCATACTATATAACCCATATCTGGGGAAGAGATGAGGTGGATTCATACCACTCCCTAAAACAACCGTTGGTTGCGCTAACATCGGTATTGCTATCGATCTCCCACTCCCTATTTAAAGGAACATCCGGCAGCAGTTTTCAGGGACATTGTTTTTTATTTGCAGTCTGCACGAAATGGTAACAGTCAGTCAGTCAGTTAAGAGCCATACATGATACACGCTTGGGCGATCATGTCTCAAAAGAGACATGACTGACTGGAAAGAAGATTATTCAGCAATGGGTTGCCCTTACTTTCTGCGGTAGACCGGTTGCTGACCAAAGCTATAGAACTCAGTCTGTCCTGTTATTTAACCCATAACTGGAGGGAAGAGACAGATTAATACCTTTCACAATGGTATTTGTGCGTAAGTGAATGCGAGGAATTCAACTGTAATTCGAACTCGGCTCCCCTATTTCTCGTTTCGAGCTGATATCCACTGCACCACAACGCACATTGGTTGGGCTAAGGCGAGATTTCATAGTCTTACACTACCTGTAGAACCGATGACCGAAGAGTTCTGACCATTTCTATCACCATTGATCTACGCCGTCAAAATCTCAATTGCAACGCTTGGAGAATACATATCGCGTATAATGTCGATTCCGAAGCGAACAACAATATACGAATCTGATGGAAAAATAAGTTTTAACAAAGTTAAAAAAAAATAAAAATATTATCGAGGGTGGTGGGTTGAAAGAGAATATTCTTAACCGACATTAAAATAAGTTCAATGTTACCTGGTTTAGGGACTGGGTGGGTCGGGGATGTCTGTTTGAAATTTAAAGTGTTACCGCCAGGTGGCGTGGATATCAAAGAGAAAAATGGAAAAAGCGAATGTACGGTTTTCAATTTCAGATTTCTTTGTGCAGCAAGGTTTTACCTTTACATCGGTTTTCTACATTTTTTCTTCGTTTTTAAAATATCCTCTGTCTGTCTGTCTGTCTGTCTGTCTGTTTCTCTCTCTCTCTTATACTATCTTCCTCTCTATTTTTTCATTTCACAATTTCTTTCTTTCTTTCTTTCTTTTCTGATTTTTCATGTTTTTTCTCCTTGTTTTTTTTTTCTCGTCGAATTATCTTCTTTCATTCATCCTAAATTTCTTTCTCTCTCTTTCTTTCTTTCTTTCTTTCTTTCTTTCTTTCTTTCTTTACCCATTTCTTTCTTTCTTTCTTTACCAGCATTTTTCTTTCTTTCTTTCTTTACCAGCATTTTTCTTTCTTTCTTTCTTTCTTTCTCGTTAAGTCAATTTTTACTTTCTTTCTTTCTTTTTCTTTCTTTCTTTCTTTCTTTCTTTCTTTCTTTCTTTAATATCTCTTTAGCTCTATTCTTTCTTTTTTCTTTCTTTCTTTTTTCTTTCTTTCTTTCTTTCTTTCATTCTTTCTTTCTTTATATTATTTGTCGTTAAGTCAATTTTTACTTTCTTTCTTTCTTTTTCTTTCTTTCTTTCTTTTTCTTTCTTTCTTTCTTTTTCCTAGCTATCTATCAATCTGCAACCGTTTCTTTCTTTTATCATTTCTTTCTTTTTTTACACCGTTTCTTTCTTTCTTTCTTTCTTTCTTTCTTTCTTTCTTTCTTTCTTTCTTAGCTGTTTCTTCCAGTTATTATTAACTCAATACTTTCCAAACTA
>JBBBDQ010002021.1:317500-350000 GCA_037127315.1 Ascarosepion bandense
TGAATAAGGCATTCTCTAGACATTTACATAATGCAGTTCTTCATATATAAAAAAATAGGATCGTCTTATTGATATATATATATATATATATATATATATATATATATATATATATATATATATATAGGTAATACCCCAAAACTTCTTTACATTCCTTTATTTTACTGAACACATTGTGACAGCCTTCAAGACATTACTATATATATATATATATATATATATATATATATATATATATATGTGTGTGTGTGTGTGTGTGTGTGTGTGTGTGTGTGTGTGTGTGTGTGTAAATTCAGATGAAGAAAATTAACAGTTTTATTGTCCCGAGTTCTCCGGCGTTTACTTTTTTTTTTATAAAAGTGCTCAATACATGAAATTTTGTAGGACAGATTATAATCATATAGTTTTAATTAAAAATACATAGCGTCACGGAAATTTCTGTTTCGAGATTTCTACTTCGTCATCAGGCAATGTTAAATCATCGTTGTGAAAGTGATAGTAAAATGAGAATCATTTTCACAACCATGATCTAACATTGCCTGATGACGAGGTAGAAATCTCGGGAAATAGAAATTTCCGTGCCGCAATTTAATTATATGACTATAGAGCGTTTGGTGTCTTCTATTTTTTAGTCACGTGGTTGCGGAGTATCTTATATTATACCGGCTTACTTCAGCCTAATGAGCCAACTTGCTCTGATGATCCATTTGGTGAAACCTAGGTAGGTCCTTTGGCTCTAGGTTAGCTATTTACTTATTTATTTTCTCTGCTATTGTATTGATCGCTTTATGTGTTAGGTTCCTCGTCTCGGGTTTTTCCCCCCTTTCGACTAGTACTTTGACTAATGTTCAAGTGCTTAGTTCGTTTCTTTTTTTGTTTCTATTTTTCCCCTCCACGTTTATACTGGGTGGGTTTTTCGAGACGTGTTTAATGATAAATTTACAGTTTTATATATATATATATATATATATCCGATTGTATGTAGAACGGAGAAAGAATATTTACAAGGTCCAAAACATTAATTTAAAACAGTGCTCGATATATAATATATAGAGCTTTGAATATTAATTATAAATTATATTTTAGAACATGTACATAATCTTTATAAATATCTGATTTATAAAAAATTATATACATGTTCTAAAATATAATTTATAATTAATATATATATATATATACCACATTTTCGAATTGCAAAGCTGTTTATTCTATGTGTCTATCTATAGGTAGATATCTCTTTAAGTATGTCCTTCATGTTTTATCTCGTTCTTTTCATGTCTAACTAAATAGCTAGATATCGAGTGAGATTTGTTTTTAATCGTTTCACCCCATGCAAGGCGGTAATGCCACTGATGCGTAGAGGGCTACATACGAGAAATAGATTAGATAGGAGGGGAGTAAAGAGAAAGTCGAACCAGTTACAGGAGGTGTCAGAGAAAACAGCAGGAGAAGGATAGAAATACAGATGTGATGACAGTTGCAAAGGTAGAGAGAATAGAAAAGATATACGTGGTGATGTAGAAAGAACTAGAGTCAAGTGGTTAAAAGATGGGTATCGACATTGCATTTAAATTCCTGAAGGTTGTGGCAAGTAAAGCAAGTATACGAAAGAGAGTTCCACAGGCGGGAAGTGCGAGAAAAGTGGCTGGTGGAGTAGAATTGTCGTCTGCATTTGGTTGAGATAACTGTGAATAAGTGGGTACCCAGTTGCTAGCTTGGTTGCACGAGTAAACTCCTGTGGCAGGGGCACCAGTGACTTAAGTTCGTCGGAGCAGAAGCCATGACAATATCTATAGAACAGACTGAGGAGAGCCACATCCAGTCGGTGAGAAAGCGGCTGGTTTTTAGGTATTTTGTATTTGCTCTCTTTATTTTTATTTTTCTATTTTATTTTTCGTTTCTTTTTGCTACGCTTACTTCCGTTGTTTTTATCGACAAACACAAACACACACACACACACACAATCACACTCAAACAATTAATTGTAATTTACCATTATGTTTAAAAAAACACATTCGAAAAAACTCCATCTTTTACTTTATCTATGAACTTAGTTAAAAAAAATAAACTCACATTCCTTGATGTACTCATGAAATTCAGAAATAACACATTCACCATTCCCCGGTTCACGCTCCACCCACGTCTATTGAACAGGTGAAGAGGCTCATCCCTTGTTCCCTGTTTAGGATGTGGTTTCCGGCTTTGTCTTTACCGATCTTCTCACTTTCTTTTTTCAATTGGAGTAGATAGACCTATCTATCGCCCGGTTCACACTTCACCCACGTCTATTGAACAGGTTAAGAGGCTCATCCCTTGTTCCCTGTTTAGGATGTGGTTTCCGGTTTTCTCTTTTCCAATCTTTTCACTATTACGTAGCCCCCTGCACATCAGTGGCGTTACCTTGCTCGGGGTGATACGATTAAAAAAAAATTATACAATAAGCCCACGAGCAGAAACTCATTCCATCTTAATTTTAAGAAAGAATGCCCGCTTAGACATAAACTAAGACTCATAATATCTAAAATTATTTTTAAATGGAACTTTGTCTGTGTGTGTATATGTGTGTGTGTCTATGTGTGTGTGTCCGTTACTTATAGACTCCGAAACGGCTGAACCGATTTTCTGGAAAATTTACACAGTTGTACTATAAGCGTCTGCGAGTGTTCTTAGCTAGGTTTTGTGTCGAGGTACACACGATAAATATCGAAAATAGATAATCGAAAAAATCGGGTTATAGAAGGTGTGGTCCGATTTTAATCAAATTTGATACACTCATAGACAAAGACATAAGAAACGATATTCAGAAGTTTCAAGGTTTCAGTTCTTACAATAGTGTAGAAAATCGATAATATATATATATATATATATATATATATATATATATATATATATATATATATAAAAGATGTTTGTGTATGTGTCTGTTTATCTGCCTGTATGTCTGTATTTTTTCATCCCTTTTATTTTAATTTTTGTTTCGAGTTTGGCTCTAAATAGGTATAATTGTAGTTCTTAGTCTCAGCCATGATACCATTTACTCAGAGGACTTATATTTAGCTTTCAAAATTCAGTTTACGACGAAAAAAACTTATTTGATATCGATACCAGGAAATCAAAATTTGATTTACATCCATTCATCTTTCTTTCAGTCTACAGTTTCGCTTTAACTGAAAACAACTATTGCGTTTTAGTCTTTCATCCCAACGTCCAAAGAGTCTGCGCACCAGGACCATGGATTAATTTTAAAGCTTTCATTACACCCGAGCAACGCCGGGTTATACTGCTAGTATTCTCTAAAGAGAGTCTGCGAGAATTTATCTTCACGCCGACATTCCCCTAAAGAACTCATTAGCATAAAAGATACGCTAGTTAACAATGGTTTTCCTAACTGCCTCATCGACCACCAGATTAGACTATTTCTTTCTGTTGTATCCCGGGAGGGGGATAAACAGAGAAAGAATTGTGCCAGAAATATATCTTAACACTGAATATATATGAATAGAGATTTATTATACGTTAGTACAATAAACCCTATATAAGTACACCCACGAACAGTTAACACGATTAACACTTATGAAGGCAATGTCTCTGTATAGGACGTATGCGTCCGTTTTGAGAATAAAGCTTCCGTCTAGTGACGTTTAACTCACGTCTAAGGTCGATGGCTGTCGACTCTCGTATATTCACGGATAATCTTAATCACTCCCATGTAATGACGTAGACTCTCGTATAGTCACGAGCACACTATGTCTCTAACGCTCTCTTGTATTTCGTTCCCGTCGACGTCTTTTATAACTCGGGCCATACCCATTGCGGGGTAGGACCAGGATATTCCTCTACAACAATATCTCTCAAGAACACTTTTTAAAGTAATTATTGATGACACTAGAGATACAGATAAAAGCAATAACACTAACATTTACAATAGTCAAATAACATGTCAACGATGAACAAGACGAAGCTGGTCTTAGTAAAATCATAACGACATACAAGGAAATTAAATTAATCATCGATTACAGAAAATTTAAAACAGGAATATCATGGATCGAGCATGTTAGCAGTGGTGAGGTTTTGGAAATGATGGAAACGAAAAGGAAATTAATACTGAGCATCAGGAAGAGACAACTGAAGTTCCTGGGACACGCAATGAGGAAGGAGAGCCTGGAGAATCTGATACTTACTGGCCAGATAGAAGGAAAGTGAGACAGAGGAAGGCAGCGGATAACATATTTGCAGGGTCTGATCAGGTGGATGACGGAACGGGTGTTGCGAGGTGTAACAGGAGCAAACATACTAAGAGCCACTAGGGATAGGGAGAACGTGGAGAACTATGATCGCCTACGTCCTGAAAAGACAGGGCACATAGAAGAAGAAGAAGAAGAAGAAGAAGAAGAAGAAGAAGAAGAAGAAGAAATGGGGTACATCAGAAGGATCCACACAAAAAAATCTATCATTTTCCTGGTTCTCTGTTTGGTAAGAATGGAAACGAAAAGGAAATTAATACTGAGCATCAGGAAGAGAGAACTGAAGTTCCTGGGACAGGCAATGAGGAAGGAGAGCCTGGAGAACCTGATACTGACTGGCCAGATAGATGGAAAGAGAGACAGAGGAAGACAGCGGATAACATATTTGCAGGGCCTGATCAGGTTGATGAGAGAAAGTTCCAACGTATAACAGGACAAAATATACTAAGAGCCACCAGGTATAGGGAGACGTATAGAATCATGATCGCCTACGTTCTGAAGGGGTAGGGAACATAGAAGTAAAAGCTATCAGGGAAGCAAGTAAATAGAAAAGAGACAATCTACGAAACCATACGTCAAATTGCACAACTAACAAGGATTGTACCCTCTCTACTTGTAGAGAAGTGTTCTAACAGGAGATGGAAAGTGCGACACAGAGATCGGAAGACGAATTGGCATGGCAAAGGACGCGCTCCAGAAGCTGAGTAAAGTACTAACACACGGGAAAATTTCACTAGAAACAAAGAAAACAGTACTGTATTGCTATGTGATGTCAGTTCTTCAATACGGCAGTGAATGCTGGACAATATAATCGAAAATGAGGACAAAACTGGAAGCAGCGGAAATGTGGTTCTACAGAAGGATGCTGCGGATATCGTGGACTGAGCATGCAAGCAACGATGAGGTGTTGGAAAGAATGGAAACAAAAAGGAAATTAATACTGAGCATCAGGAAGAGACAACTGAAGTTCCTGGGACATGCAATGAGGAAGGAGGGTTTAGAGAACCTGATACTGCCTGGGCAGATAGAAGGAAAGAGAGACAGAGGAAGACAGCGGATAACATATTTGCAGGGCCTGATCAGGTGGATGACGGGACGAGGATTGCCAGGAGTAACAGAAGCAAACATACCACTAGGGATAGGGAGACGTGGAGAACCATGATCGCCTACGTCCTGAAGGGACAGGGCACATAGAAGAAGAAGAATAATCTTACCATCAAAATAAACAACACACACGCAAAATCAAAACTACAAATAAGCAACATTATTTAGGAGTTCAAATGTCCCTTAAATCTCTGTTCCTGACCAAAACAAACTCATAATTACATTGGTTACACTACTACAGTCTTATCCAGCTAACTTACACGCTTATATATATATATATATATATCAGCATGCAGTGTGGGTATAGAAGAATCCAAAGGAGTATCCTGTACATATAGTGGTAGGGTAACTCTCTAAGAGAGCTCTAAACATATATGCATATAAATACATATAGAGAAATATGAGAAAAATTAAGACAGACACGTTATTTCATGGTGAATCAGAAGTGTAGGCCTTTTTCAGACGAACCATCGAATTCGTGCAAAATCCTTTGTTAATCAAAGACGGAAGCTGTCGATGGTTCACCTGAAATGGGCCTATACTACCGATTCACCATGAAATAACGTGTCTGTCTTAATTTTTCTTATATATATGTGTGTGTGTGTGTGTGTGTGTGTGTGTGTGTGTGTGTGTGTGTGTTAAATTTTCTATTTTAAGTGTTCTAATTTCTCCTTTAATATATTTGCAATGGACGGCAGTCCTCACATGGATTTATATCTTGTCATACAGAGTAATTTAGATTTAATTTTTCATCTCACTCGATTGGTTTAGCTAAACAAAAAAAAAGCAATTTTAAAAAAATGCGGCATGATTTCACCTGACTTGGCAAGCCACAATTAATCTGAGGACAGTATATGACAACCCCTTCTTTTTTAAAGTAAGACACTGCTAAATTTGGTCTCTTATACATCTTATCTGACATCTTTATTTCTAGTAGATACCTTTCTACAGGTGGTTTTGGAACTTGTTAAATTGGGCATTTTTTTACTTCGCTCGATAAGTTTAATCTATTTACACTGTTAAAACTAAGTATTAATTTTTCTAATTATAGCAGATAGGGCCTCTTGTTGGCTGGTTGATACTCACCCCGCTTATATTGAGCAAGAATAGAGGCTTATACTTTGCTACCTTTTTAGGAAAAGATTCCTAGTTCTTTTCCTTTCCTCGTTCCTTAATATTGTTGCTCTCGCAAATTTTCTGTGATGTGTGTGGAGGCTGGCAACATCTCTTCATAGTGAGGGTACCGGGTTGGCAGTTTTCTAATTGCTGCTTCCGACTGGTAATTAGGAGCCGTAAATCTTACGTCGCGTCTAGAGCGGCTGCACTGATATAGAGTTACCTAATTTCGGGGTTCTTTCAGTGCCATGGCTCGCGTAGAAAGGTGTTTCTGAAGGCGCTTCCGGTGGCAAACCTATGCTGCGGCCTGCACCATTTTCATTTTTACGCATGTCGTAGGAGTTGACCGCTTGCCATCTCTACTCGAGGCCTCAACTTATCAAAACAATTGAGAAATCAGCATTCACATCCAAAACCATCCGAAAAAAAACATTTAAACTCCTCAACATTTCTTTCTTCCAACATCCGCTTATAGTTCAAAAGCTTTCCTCTACGAAAGGTTTCAAGACATCCTAGTTCTATGCAAAGCCAGTCATAGCAATACAAATCCCTCCTCTGATTCTGATTTCTTGATTCCTGGTTATCGTTTCCTCTTGAAGAAGGAGTCCATTGTCCACATGCATGGAAGATGATTTCTTTTGTATGCTTTAACTATTGATACATGTGTCTTCGTCTCGCAGAACTAAACTCATCTAACATTTCTTTCTCTGCCTCTCCCCTTCCTCCCTTGACAGTTCCTTGCTAGACAGTATTTATGATAATATAAAGAGGGTATTTTCCTCTCACCCATTCGCTAATATATTTGCGTTCGGTGACTTCAATCCACACTGTGACACGTGACTAAAAACTCCGCCATTGATCTTGCTGGGATCCATACCCTGAACTTTGCAATCACTCAGTCACTCACGCAAGTGGTGAATTTCCCAAAGTGTTTTCCAAGTTTTCCTGATGGACATGCTTCTCTGCTTGATCTCTTCTTAACCTCTATCCCAGACTCCTGCCATGCCATCCAGCTCTGCCCTCTTGGCAACTCTGATCATATCTACTGCAAACTCCCTCCCTAGGAAACCTCCTACCAGCAAAATATCTTGCTGCTATCAGAGATTGGATATCGAGTCATTCCGCTATTTTTTCTTGGAACAAAATGTTTAGTCTTTCCATTGAAGACTGCGCCTCTGAGGTCTCCTCCTGGGTGAAAACTAGTATCGATGCTTTCATCGCATCAAAGAAGTTCAGGCTTAGCCTTCATTCATCATTTTTGTTCTCTCCTGCTTGCTCGGCCGCTACTGCCCAAAAGAATCGATTTTCTAAGCGCAGCTTAGATGTGGCACAAGGCCGAAAGTATGGAACACCCAGTGAGGACCGAACTGGTTCTAGCGAGACAAGCATTCTAACCATTAGACCACCTCGAGGTGCCCCTACTGCCCAAAAAGAATCACTTCTTCTGGCTTTACTGGGGGCGCTTTTATATCTGTGTCCATAATGAGTACCAGAGGATCCTAAACGATAATAATTGTTTGCTGATAGAATGAAGCAGCGCATAGCAGTTCACAAGTTTCGCTCCAAAAACTACTGGTGATTCTGCAAAAGTCTGATAAATGATAGTATACGCCCGATCACTACTTTATTCCAGAAATTTGAGGTCCTCATAGCTGCAGAAGACAAGGCCGTCTGCTTTGCTCAAAAATCCTCCTCCAACTCTACATTTCACTCGTCTGGTGTATTCACTCCCAACTTCCCACCTAGAAATGAGGGTCATCTGACTGATGTATACATAACTTTCACTCTGGTCTTTAACAAAATTTCTGAGCTTGACCCCCATAAAGCAAAGGGAGATGACGGAATCCATTCATCGACATAATGAAATGCGCCCTCGAACTCTCCCCCAAGTTCTCAAAACTTTACAAATATTGCCTCTCTGCCTCTTGCTTTCCTGCTTGCTAGAAGTTCTCCTATGTAGTTCCCGTCCTTAAAAGCTCTGGAGAACACTCAGATCTCTCTTATTATTGCCCTATCAGTCTCCTACCGAATTTTGACAAAGAGCTCGAGGCTATTATCAATACCGAAATGGTTCAGAATCTCACATCCCTCAACCTATTCTCTGACATATAGTCTGGCTTCCGTTTCGCCAGTTCTACCTCTGATATGCTAACGACCGAATACATATACCTGGCTCTTGATAAAAACGACGAAGCACAAGCTGTTGCTCTGGATATATCAAAAGCGTCAGTTTTATTGCAGGGGACCATTTGTAGGTAGAGACGAAACAAGACACGGCGCTACACTATTCCGTTGTTAGAATAAAGGATTAAAGGGAAGATAGCAGAAAGAGTTTAACACTTACAAGTTTTTGTTATTAATTCGAATGACAGTCAAAAGAAAAGCTAGCAGGCAAATATTCGATCTTTACTAGAACAAATTCGCTGATCCAAAGAAATACTTTCGATCCATGCGTGATGCTAGCGATGTTAATATATATATATATATATATATATATATATATATATATATATATATAGATAGAGAGAGAGAGAGAGAGATGTTAACGATGCTAATATATATATATATATATATATATATATATAGAGAGAGAGAGAGAGAGAGTAAATATCTAACCTAAAGAGCCAACGACCTACCAAGGTTTCACCTAACGGATTTTCAGGGAAGGTTGGCTTTTTTGTTTTAGGTTACTCGTCTCGGGTTTTTTTTCTTTGGACTACGTACTTTGACTGATGTTCAAGTGCTTAGCTAGTTCTTTTTTTTCTTACCATTTTTTCCTTCCGGAGGGTTTTCCGAAACGAGTATGGCGACAAGTTTACAATTATATATATATATATTAGTCATCCACATACAAGCCTGTTTCGCTGTATCACAGCTCATCAGTGTGGCTATACGCATCCACTCGCCTCTGGCCGGGTCAAAACTCGACCGATTTGGTGTCAGTTACTTCCTAAGCCATCGACGCATAGTATGAGAGTATGGAAATTTTAACGTGTTGTATATCAGCAGTGTTTACACACGCCAGTTCCCTAGAGAACTCAATTCATTTCTGAAGAGTCACGCATATAGCTGAAGTGGAAACTGTTTTTTTTTAATTTTCTTCTCCAGATATTTATATATATATATATATATATATATATATATATATATATATATATATGTAATACTCACACATACACAGTAAAAAGAAACTTCACATATTAAAGGCCATCTACATTAAATCAAAGCAAACCACACTTAATAAAATCACATTCCAATCTGGTCACAACACATCACATTGCATTTAGACATATGGTTCTGCTAACATTTCGGTATCTCCCGCGGTGTGACGTCATAGAACCGCATTACCAATTTACAAACTGCGTCTGTTTTTCGGTGACTGTTATAGTTGCATAGCAATGTTTTATGTCCTCACAAGATAAAATCATCCTTGATGGTGGCTGTCTATATGTTAACGCCCTTGTAAACTCTCTGAAGATGGCTCATGTGAGCTGAAAGCTTAGAACCAGCATAATAAAAAAATATCCAAATGTTGGACAATTTTGTTATATTTTCACCTGAAATTAAAGCCAAAATATGATGTTTAAAACGGCTCATGATTAAAAATAATAGACATTCATTGTTTGTTATATTTAACAGCATACTTTTAGAAAAAAAATATTTATCGAAACCATCAGCAAACATGACATTAACGTTTTTTGGTTTTGTTGTTGTTGTTGTTCTTCTTCTTCTTCTTCTTCTTCTACAATTATTCTTACTCCTACTCCTCCTATGTGTTCTACCTTTTCTTCTCGTCTTTCTCTTCTTTTTTTTCTTCTCAGGTTCACTCAGGCAAATTTCCAAATGTACTTCTTTTCTAATCTTACTATCGTCATCCCTCTTTAAAAGTTACCCTGAATACAATAGATCAGCAGTGACATTTTCCTTCTGTGGCACCATACGCACCCAATTGAACAAAGTAATGATTAATATGCATAAAATAAGAAATATTTTATTTTTATAGAATATATATATATATATATATATATACTCGGCTCCAGACACTTTCTCACCTCCGGAATGTGGCTTTTCTCTGTCTATTCTATAAATATTTTCATGGCTTCTGCTCCGAAAAACTTAAGTTACTGGCGTCCCCGCCACAAAGATTTACTCGTGCAATTAGACTGACCGCAAGGTCCCATCCATTTATTGTTAGATCAGCCAAATGCAGCCGACGCTTCTACTCCAACAGCTTCTTTTGTCGCACTTCGCGCCTGTGGAACTCCCTTCCATATTCTGGCTTTCCTGATGGCTACAACCTCCAAGAATTTAAAAGCAATGTCAATACCCATCTCTTATCCACTTGACTCCAGTCCTTTCTACATCATCCCGTACATCTTGTTCTTTTCCTTTCTCTCTACCTTTGCAACTGTCTTTACACCGGTGTTCCCATCCTTCTTTTGCCCTTTCTCTGACATTCCCTGTAACTGGTTTGTCTGTCTCTTTACTCTCCTCCTGTCTAAAGTTTTACTCTTATGTAGCCCCCTGCGCATCAGTGGTGGTACCGCTTTGTTTGGGGTGAAAAGATTAATATATATATATATATATATATATATATATATATATATATAAACTTATTTATAAATGGAACTTTGTGTTTGTGTGTGTGTGTGTGTGTGTGTGTCCGTTACCTATAGACTCCGAAATGACTGAACTAATTTTCTTGAAAATTTACACAGTTTTACTATAAGCGTCTGCGAGTGTTCTTAGCTAGGTTTTGTGTCGAGCTACCCCCGATAAGTATCGAAAATTGATAATCAAAAAATTGGGGTAATAGAAGGAGTGGTCCGATTTTAATGAAGTTTGATGCACTCATAGACAAAGACATAAGAAACGATATTCAGAAGTTTCAAGGTTACAGTTCTTAAAATAGTGCAGAAAAACGATAATATATATATATATATATATATATATATATATAAAGAGAGAGGGAGTACGATAGGAAATTGTCGACCTTTTATATTTTTTTTAATTTCGTGCATGCGCGTTGAATTTCTTATTTTGTTTACTGCATTGTATAGTAGGGTCAGTTGGGCACTGTTTGTGAGAAAAAGAGCACCATGTCGCAATTCATTCAGCCATACATTTCCAAACAGCTATATTGCTTGGAATGCGCACCTGAACCGCCAATGCAAACATTTCAGGGTGTTTGATCGTCAATCTGAGGACAGTGCAGAGGATTCGGAAAAAATTGTATGTCTAATGCTGATTACAAATGAACGGAGCTCGGAAAACTTACTCTAGTCGTTCTGATAAAAAAAATCTCTCAGAATTTATTGAGTAAGATCTTAGATTTTATATTACTGCCCTGGGTCAACAGAGTGGCTGCTGCACCATACCACACAAGCAAGAGATCTCAGTCATGGCTGTCAGACAATTTCTTCGGTCACCTCAACCCTTAACATCTGGTCTCTAAACTCCTCAAACTGCAATTTTCTTGATTATTATATTTGGAAAACAGTTAACTGAGAGACCAACAAAACTCCTTATAGCACCAAAGATGAACTGAAGGCAAGGATTATAGCCCCATTCACCAACTTAAACGAGGAGACCGTACAGAAGAGACGCAAGAGATTCGGAAGTCAACGCCGATTTTATTAAATAAATTTACACTTTCGTACTTTCAGACACTTTGTGTGCAATGTTAACAAAAATAACTGTTACATGAGATGTCAGTGTAATTTTTCTTTTTTTCGTAATTTAAACGACAGTTTATCAATCATGCCCTGTGTGTATGCGCTTTTTGAGCTTGTCTCAAGATGATTAATGGGGGAGCGAGGAAAAACTGCAAGGAAAACTAGAGTCCAATAGCAGTCAAACACAGCAAGCAGTCCTTCTGTTTGCAGAGGGAAAACTTGCGGGATTTCATATATAAAGACTCTAGAACCTTTAAATGATATAAAGAATGGGGCCTTGATAAAATAGAGAAACGATCCACACTCAATCCTAAAACACAATTTCTGCTATTTATAACATGTTGTGCAAATCATCTTTTATTTCATATGTCTTCTATTCCCATAAATAAACGAAATAAAGATTGGATGAGACCGATTGATTTTTAGTTTCTAGTAAAAATGCCATTAAAACTACGCATATTTCCGATTATCATAAAGTTTGTACGACAAAGAATTTGTTCACATATATATATATATATATATATATATATATATATATGCATGTATGTATGTATGTATGTATGTATGTGTGTTTGTGTGTCCTTTTTTTGTTGTTGTTTTCGAATGTTCTTTATTTTTATATAATCGTGTCGCCCCAAGCAAGACATTTTACTGCCAATTTTGTGCAGGGAGTTACATATGAGGAATGTTATGAGGAGTGAGAGGTTGCAGGGGGTGTCAGGGAGAGAGTAGGAGAGGGAAGAGATTACTGATGAGAGTGGGGTGGACGAGGAGGAATGTTATGAGGAGTGAGAGGTTGAAGGGAGTGTCAGGAAGAGAGTAGGAGAGAGAAGATATTACTGATGAGAGTGGGGTAGATGTAGAAAAGCATGAGAGAGAGGATGTAAGTTTGTAAGACAGGAGATGACTGTTGACTTTACATTTAAATTCTTGGAGATTGTAACTGACAGGAAAGCAAGGATGCGAAAGAGAATTCCACAGGCGGGAAGTGCGAGAAAAGAAGCTGATGGATTAGAATTTACGTTTACAATTTATTGGTTTCACAGTAAAAGGGTGGGACCTAGTTTCTAATCTTGTGGCTCGAGAAAATTCGTATATAGTGGGTACCAGTGAGGTATGTTCATCGGAGCAGAAGCCGTCAAAGTATTTGTAGAAGAGACACAGGGAAGCCACACTGCGTTGGTGAGAAAGCGACTGTATCCTAGCTGCCAAGTCGGGATCGATCACATCACAGATTCTCCGTCGGATTCGGTCGAGGACACCTAAGTGGATAGCAGGAGCATCGGACCAGATATGGCAGCAATACTCAAGGCACGGGCGGATGGTAGGCTTGTATACCTGCAAGATTTTTTGACCTTACACAGAGAACCGACTTTCTTAGCAGCGGATTTAGCTATGGATTCTATATAGTCATTCCACTTGAGGTCTAGTGTGAGAGTTAACCCAAGAAGACGCAGGGAGAGAGGCCTGATTCATGTTAAAGGGCGGGAGGAACGATTGTCTGTGGTGGTTATTAGATAGCAGCTTCGTTTTGGAAGCATTAAAATTTACGAGCCATTTTTTACCCCAGTCCACCACGGATTGGAGGTCTTTTTCACGCTCGACAGCGAGGTTTGCTTTTTCAGCCTCGGATGATTTTTGATCGAGGCGAGAGTAAACCGTAGTGTCGGCAGCATATATGCCCACTTGGGGTCATATTACATCAGGGAGATCGTTTATATAAATAAAGAAAAGCGTAGGACCTAGAATAGAGTCATGAGGGATACCCGCATTCATGCGATAGTATTGCGAGGCTTGTCCGTTCAATACCACCCTCATTGTACGTTTTAAAAGGAAGGACTGGATTATGTCAAACAATTGTCCAGTTATACCCTAGCCCTTCAGCTTGCATAGAAGGTCAGCATACCAGACTCTGTCAAACGCTTTGGAGATGTCAAGGGCCACAGTTCGGGCTTCGCCGTTTTTGTCAAAGGCCTGGTGTATATACTCAGTAATGGTCGTGAGCATATCAGCAGTAGACCTGGTGAAGCAGAAGCCATACTGTTTGTCAGAGAAGAAACTATGGGCTGTGAGATGTTGTACCACCTCGGCGTTGATGATGGCTTCGAACACTTTGCCAAAGATCGGTAGGAGGCTGATAGGTCGATAATTAGCGGAGTTAGAGGGTTCTCCAATGTTTTTATATATAGGAACCACAAAGGAGGATTTCCAGCAGGCAGGAAAGAAAGAAGCAGAAAAGCAGTAGTTATAGAGTTTAGAGAAAACAGAGGGGCACACTTCTTTAGAACAATGATGTATTCCGTCGCCAACCGCTCGCCTTATGGGGGTCAAGCTTAGAAATTATTTTGGAGACCACCGAGGGAGTAATTAGTATGTCAGTCATTTGGGCCTGGGTTCGGAGAGGGAAGTCGGGTACAGGTACTCTAGATGAGTCCAGTGTCGAGTTAGTGGAAAATCTGCGAGCGAAGCCTTGTCTGTTGAAGAGGTGAAGACCTCAAATTCGTGGATTAGAGGGGGGATTAAGGGCTTACTGTTGTTCAGCACGCTTTTACAGAGCCTCCAGTAGTTTTGGAGCCTAACTTACGGGATGCTATGCGCTGCTTCATTCTGGCTGCAAACATCAGCTTTGCTCCATTTAGTACCTCCTTGCATTCATTGCGAGCCGAGGCAAAATCGCCTGTTATGCTCTGACGCGTGACTCCGGTAAAGCTGAAAGAAGTGATTTCGGTGGGCGATGGCAGCTGAGCAGGCAGGGGAGAACCATGGGGATGAGTGGGATTTAAGTCTCAAACTTCTGGCAGGGATGAAAGCATCGATGCCAGCCTTAACCCAAGAGGAGATCTCAGCTGCGCAGTCTTCAACAGGAAGGCTAAATACTTTATTCCACGGCACGTCACTCAGGAAGTCGCGGAACGAGTCCCAATTGGCTCTTTGGTAGCAGTAAGATATTCTGCTGGTCTGAGGTTCTTGGGTGGGGTGGAGGTGGAAGGAGATATTGACGGAAACTAATGCAGGCTCAGAGTTTACAAAAGGGCAGAGTTACTCGACATTGCAAGAGTCAGGGTGGAGGTAAAGCGCAGATCTAGTAATGAATCGTGTTCGTTAGAGTTATTACAGAAACACGTGGGGAACTCCACCACCTGCGTAAGGGACTGAGTGATAGAAAAATCCATGGTGTGTACACCAGCAAGATCTGTGACCGAATTATGCAGCCACTCAGCATGATGGCCATTAAAGTCGCCAAACACAAATATATGGGCAAACGGGTGGGAGGAAATGGCCTTGTCGATATTGTTGGAGATGCTGTCAAGAACAGAGCAGTCGGGAGATGATGGGGAGCGGTAGAGAAAGAAGAGGTAGCGAACTGGGCTTAGAAGGGAGAGACGGAAACACATATAAATCGATGTGCGGATTCAAGAGAAATCGTCCTGGCTAGAGTAAGGCGTTCACTGATGTAACACCAAGCCCATGAATGTGGACATTGGAATCCTTTCTGAAGAGGGGATGGTAGCCAGAGATAGAGAAGTCAGAAGAGGGTATTGAGGGGTTGAGATTAGTCTCACACAGAGCTAGGGTGTCAGGGGACTTTTGATGGAGAAAAGATTCAACGCTACTGAAATTGGTGTGAATACCGCGGATGTTAGTAAAGGAAATGTTAAGGGGTTTAGGTGATTTTAATTTGCCTGGTTTAACTTTTTTAGCGGAGTTAAGTGTGTTCATGTTTAATGTTGTTGTTGTAGAGAGACCTCGAGTAGAGGAGGCAAACGGTCATTAGCTGCAAAGTGTAGCTTCTGGGTTGCCCACCGAAAGCACCTGCAGGGACACCTATCCATGCGCGTCATTATACTGCAAGAACCCCGATATTATGCAACTGTCGTTCAGAGCGGCCGCTTTTGACGCCACACAAGAGGTAGGGCTTCTAATTACCAGTCGGAAGCAGCAACCAGACAACTGTCAACCCGGTACCCTCACAATAAAGAGACGTTGCCACTGACCACGCACATCGCAGGAAAATCGCATAAGCACCATTACTGAGGTCTGAGGAGAAAAAGAGAGCAGAAGAGCATTTTCTGAACAGGGAACAAGGGATGAGCATCTACACCTGTTCAATGGGTGTGGGTGGAGTGTGAACCGGGTGATAGAAGGGTCTATCTACTCCAATTAAAAAGAAAAGGTTTTAGCTTAGTTAAAGTTGAAACTACCTGCAATATTAAATTAGATTACACATTATATATTAAAAACTGTGACAAATACCAACTCAGTAAATCTGAAAGGAAAATATTAAAATAAAGCAAAGAATATGGCGAAGAAACAGAGGTCATTTTTTTTTCCTTCTTATTTCAAAATTAGTCTAACAGGGAGACTAGTGGTTCCAAAGCTATAGATTACATTACCCATAAACAGAAGATTGAAATTGCTTTGAGTTTTTCGAGCTTCTCAAAGACTGGACTTCTGTTTTCATTTGTATAATTCCTGATTCGTCTATGCTTTAGAAAGACAGAGTAACATGTGGTTTCACAGGAAGTGGAGGGAGGGATAGAATTACAACTCTGAGATATTACATTTCGAAACTCAAATTTTAAATTACACATTTTTTTTTTAATCATTTCACCCCGAGCAAAGCGAAAACGCCACTGATGTGCAGGGGGTTACATAAATGTAAAAAGATTAATTAGAAAAGAGTGAGGAGTACAAACTAGTTAGAAAGGAACAATAGAAAGCTGAGAAAGCAGGTGCGATGACAGATACATAGGTGGAGAGAAAGGGAAGGTTATACAGGGGAGGGGAGAGAGCTAGGGGCCAGTGGTTAGTAGATGAGTATTGACTTTGCATTTAAATTTCTGGAGGTTGTAGCCGTCAGGAAAGCAAGAATACGGGAGTGAGTTCCACAGGCGGGAAGTGTGAGAGAGGAAGCTGCAGGAGTAGAATTGTTATATATCGCCGTACGACGACAAAACAACAAACACGCATATATAAAAATATAAGGTTATATTTTTATTAATGACGACGAACCGTGTGGAATAGAGAACGGAAGGGTGAGAGGCACATAGAATGGGTTGACGGGAGTGTATTCTTGCCGTGGTGTTTCTCTGCTTCCACTGGCCGTTCTCTGCTGGCGAATCCGTGTGTCGAGGTCTTTATATAGTCTTCTAGAACCGGGACTTTCCTTCCGGTTTTGCCTCGCCCACGCAACGCCCACGTAATTCTAAGAGACACCTGATCTGTTTGCCTCTGTAGCCATTTCCGCCGCTGTCGGAAATAAGGTCAAATGACATCCGCTCCGGCCTCGACAGGATGTATTTCACAAACACCTGTCTTGTCGCTTCGCCGCCCCCTTCACCGACGGGAAACACCATCGCTTGCATCACTTCCTCGGGTGGGGCTAGATTGTTATATTACAGAATTGTCGTCTGCATTTGGCTAACCTGACTGTGAATGGGTGGGACCCAGTTGCCAGTCTGGTTGCACGAGTAAACACCTGTTGAGGAGGTATCAGTGACTTAAGCTCATCCGAGCAGAAGCCATGAAAGTATTAAATATTATAAATTGTGGACAAATACTACTACTACTACCACTAATAATAATAATAATAATAATAATAATAATAATAATAATAACTCACTAAATCTGAAAGGAAAATATTAAAATAAAGCAAAGAATATGGCGAAGAAACAGAGATGATTTTTTCCCCTTCTTATTTCAAAATTAGTCTAACATGGAGACTAGTGGTTCCAAAGATTAACATTACCCGTAAACAGAAAATTGAAATTTCTTTGAATTTTTAGAGCTTCTCAAAGACTGGACTTCTGTTTTCATTTGCCTGTGTTTGTGTACGTGTATGTTTTACTTTGCAAACACATTTAAAATCTTGAAGCCATATTCTGATCATCTTAAAATGAAGCCGTTTCATAGCGTAGCAAAGAATAAACGTTAAAATAATATTTCCGGTGGACAAATACACGAAATAGATGTTTGAGAAACGCTTGATATTAAAGAGTTATTAATGTTCAAATAATATTTCCTTCACATGTTTTGGCGATTATGTAATAATATTTACCACAGCGCCGTCGTTTTTTGTTTTTGTTTTTGTTTTTTTTTCTTGTCGTCTGCATTAAGGAAATCTGTAATGGCGCGTCCAATTTTGTTTAGTTCTCACTTTTTCAACCGTTCATGTTGTAGGGGCTTCGGCTATGCTTGTTAAATAGGCCTTGTATCAAACACAACCGAAGTCCCCACAATTTAAGATATCAGAAGGTTGAAGGATGGATGTGGAAAGATAAAATATTTCGTTTGTACATTAAAGTAAAACTTTTATTAACAGAATAACAAAATTGTAAATAAAATAAAATGTTCATAGTGAAAATGCATATCTTTTGTAAGGGCTTCGGCTATGCTTGTCAAATTGACCTTGTGTCAAACACAACTGAACTCCCCACAATTTAAAATATCAGAATGTTGAAGGATGGATGTTGAGAAGTGGAAGGATAAAATAATTCGTTTGTACATTAAAATAAAACTTTTATCAACAGAATAACAAAATTGTAAGAAAAATAAAATGTACCTACCAAATATTTCCACCGTTCAAGGTAATGTGTTCCTCTGTTACATTCATCATATTCATATTTTATTTCTTATTTTTTCCCCCTCTAAAGTCAAAGTATTCATGTATTTTTTTGTTATGTTTCCATCCATCTGTCTAAGGTGTTAAACTGGTGACACATGCGATCATCTGACATGCTGGAAGTGCTGTAGCAAAACCGACTGAATTCCTTGTAGTATTTTAACATTTCTGCCAAAAAGAACCACGTGGATGCTTGTGAACTAGTGCTGTGTAATACTATTTTGGCTGAGTGGAGCTCAGAGATACTATGTCTACTGACGCAATATTCTCTGTGTAACTTCGGCATCGTTCGGTAACTTACAGATCAGTTCCGTTCCTCATCGATAACTGTCGCATCTAATTATAGGAGGAGTATATGTATACTCAAGTCGAGTCTATTATCATAGAAAAGCGGCAGATCCCACAACAATTTACCTATAGACTCAAGATTAAACGACTAGTATTTGCCAGCAAAGCCACGCATAAACACGATCAATGTTTGCTATAGAGTCATGTTTATACGGGACTAATATCTGCCTGTACGCTCAAATACAAACGAACCATAATTGTCATAAATATGTAAACGTAAACGTGACTAATGTTTACTAGTAGACTTAAATACAAACAATCATTGGTTGACAATAAAGCCGCTCATAAACACGATCCTTTTCTGCCCACAGAATCAAGTATCATCATCATTTAAGCACTGACCAGACTCGATGTTGCTTAACTTCGGTGATCGGACGGGAAACGATGCGTTCAACACAATATAGCCGTAGACATAGAGTCAAGTTTAAACACAACCGAATGTTTACTTTCCGGCTCATGAGTAAATATTTTTGTAGAATATTTTTTCTACAAAAGCGTGGTGGCTGATTGTTAGTTAAAGGGGTAGTTTTTATTGGTGAAAAGTTTTATAAAGGGGAAGATGTGGGTTAATTCTTAACTAGAACAGGTTAAGATTATAGTGATCGGTCAAATATCCTTTTGGAAGTGTGTTACACAAAGCATTCTGCCTACCATGTTCACACTCCTTAAACAGCGCAGACTCCGTTGGTTAGGTCATGTCCACTGCATGTCAGACGGTCGCATTCCAAAAGATCTCCTATATGGAGAAATGGCCTCTGGAAGAAAACCAAGTGGGCGGCAACAACTGCGGTATCGTGACATAAAACGCGATATGAAAGCTGTGGATATCAACACGGAATCGTGGGAGAGCGTAGCAGTCAACCGGTTCAAGTGAAGGGGAACCCTGTCTCAACAACTCAAATCAAGGGAAGAGCAATTAACACAATTAGCCATGGAGAGCCGGGTTCGCAAAAGGGTAAAATGACAGCTCCGACAGACCAGAAACAAAACATAAATTCAGCCTCTGCCACAAAGGCTATCACTCCCTCATCGGCTTCTAAAGTCATAGACGCCGATGCTCAAGGCAAGCAGACAACTAGTATGCTACCCATGACCGACGGATGCCTACTACTACTACAAAGAACAGTGGTTCGCGAGAAAAAAGCTACTTGAGTGGAATTTACTTCTCGTCGATGAAATAGGTTGGGAACGTGGGTATTTTGTTACTTTGTAACTGGCATGACGGGTCCTAATCGTGAAGGCTAGACCCAACGGAACCAAGGAACGTAGTTTGTTGGATCACTTTACATGAAAGTAGAAATAGAATCTTGCCACATCTCACCTGTCAAAGAGAGGTAAGAGATAATGATTCTTCTTTAGGGCCGCTTTTAAACTCTATCAAGACCGGAAAGTGAGGACTGGGTAGCAGTACAGTACTTTATTTTCGACCTGATCTGGCTGTTATAAATATAACGGATAGCCTGAAGAGTCAGGGACAGACTAGATTAGTAAAGGGAGACACTCATTTTTACCTGCATCGTTAGCGATAGATCGTACTTTAGAGACTATGCCTATGGACAGCACTATAGATTCAACCCATATTTCTCTGTAGACTTCTCAATGTGCGATGGATAAACTCTCATCTAAATGAACCTAAAATGAAAATAACACTGACATCTATTTTAATATAGATGGTGAAATCGATGAACTGTCGTCTAAATGTTGTGAAAAAGAAAATAATACTGGTTTCTCATTTTAACATATATACAAGGTGTGACGGATAAATTATGTCAGCCGGTTAAATGGCATACGTGATACACGCTTGGGCGATCATGTCTCGAAAATGACATGACTGACTGGGCAGAAGATTATCCCGTACTAGGTTGCTATTAATTTTGCGGTAGACTGGTTGCCAGCCAAGGCTATAGAATCCAATCTGGCCTTTTATTTAACCCATAACTGAAGGCAAGAGATGGATTGACACCTTAGCTAAGGGTATTTGTTGCTCCCACTTTTACTCGTATCAGACAACCTGTTAGGGTCCCAGCTTCGTTTCTTTATTTTATATAATCGTCTCATCCCAAGCAAGGCAAGGCTGACATTGGTGGTTACATAAGAGGAGAGTGGAGAGAAAGGGGAACAGGTCACAGGAGAGGTCGGAGAATAGGTAAGAGAAGAACGGGGACCCTAGTGTGAAAATAGCTGCGTGCGAGTAAAGTGTAAAAGGAAGAACAAGGTAGACGGTGTCGAGGAACGGATGGGAGTCAAGGAGATAAGAGATGACAGTTGACATTTCATTTAAACTTTTGGAGATTGTAGCTATCAGGGAAACAAGTGTACGGAAGAGAGTTCCCCGGTTAATAAGTGCAAGAAAAGAAGATGGTAGAGTTGACGTTGCGGTTACACTTGATTTTTTTTACTGTAAAAGGGTTGGACCTAGTTGCTAGTTTAGTAGCTCGAGTAAATTCGTGCAGAGGGGGCACCAGGAAGCTAAGCATATCCGTGAAAGTATTTGTATGGACAAATCGTGAACTTTTAAGTTTTTAACCTTTCCTTTGAGAAGAAAGGCTTACAAACTCCTTTCAGTTTCACTTACAAAAAAAAAAATAAATAAATAAATAAAAATCTTTAATTTTCTCCCGAAATTCAAAGTGGCTTTCAACTTCGCTCCCTTGTCTACTCGAACGACGACGTTCACTCTTTGGAACATTCTTATTGGTGATGTTTCAATAGGCTAAATGCCGTATCATGATAAAACATCATTCCCCATATGATCACCGAAGTTAAGCAACGTCGAACTTGGTCAGTACCCAAATCGATGACAGCTTAAGAATACCAGGTGATGCAAGCTTGGATGTATGGTGTACCTGTACCTGTTTCTGCATTCACTCTTGTCGGGTTGAGCGGTCTTCCTCCCTCATGGAGAAAGATTCATTAGGATTTCTTTAAGGGAAGGGTCCCAAGTCCTACCCTGTGTAGACTGGTTGCCAGCCAAGGCTATAGAACCCAATCTCTCCTGTTATTTAACCCATAAGTGGAAGGAAAGGATGGATTAATACCTTTCCTAAGGGTATTACTGTTTAAGTGACTGCATGACATTCAACAAGAATTCGAACTCGGCTCCCCGATTTCTTGTTCTGAGACGACATCAACTGCACTACAATGCACATCCATCAAGATGTGTGGTGTAATGATTAATGATTTTTAAAGTTTCAATTCTCATCAGGTTCGATATATTTACTTACTTGGAAGGAATCCACCTGTTCTCCCCATTTTAAGGGTTAATTCGTAATACTTGCGTCACTAAACCATTATTATCTCAAAGAATAAACAAAACTATGTACAAAAATTGTTTAGATTTCGGCATTAATAACTCATAAGAGTTTGATATGCCGCTAAACAAAAAAAATGGTTTAGCCTCCTTTTCTCATCTGTATTGTGCGATCAGGGTGCATTTAAAAATCTTAAACATGATTACTATGTTTATTAGTAGTAGTAGTATTGAGCGGTAGAAGTAGTAGTAGTAGTAGTAGTATTGCTTTCTTTCATGTCTCTGTCTGGGCGAGAGTTGAATGCAGTTGATCAATGATCGAATGTAGGAAGTTCCGGTCGCATAGAGCTACGCTGAAAATGTTGGAGTCTGTACGTGTATTTTGAGTTCCATTCATTTATTAATATGCCACCATATTTAACTGACACTAAAAAGAGGTCTAAAAATGAAAAAAAAAATTCTTGTTCCCGCTTTAAAAATATATGTTTTAATTTCCTCTGCACCGGAGAACGTCAATTTTTATCTCCCTTTATTTATTTATTTTTTTTAATTTTTAATTTTTTTTTTTTTTTTTTATTTTGGCAGGGAACGAGAAGAAATTTTTATTTTCATCTATGAAAATCGTGAGGCGGGAAAAAAATTATAAATAAATCGGAGAAAAATGAGCCGAGCGTTGAAGGAATTTTTGGAACTATACATTATGAGCGGGTCTTCCGGCAAGGTAGTAAAAAAAAAGGAAACATGGATTTCTCAAAATTCCCGTGCTCTGTAGACGGCGGGAAAAAGTAGTTGGAGTGAGTGATGATGTAGAAGAAGAAAATATTGAAGAAGAAGAAAAAGTTAATGTTGAAGAATAAGACGCAGCAATGAAAAAGAAAACATCAAAGACATGGAAGAAGAAAAACATTGAAGAAGAAGAGTTTATATAGAAGAAAAATATGTTGAAGAGATGAAAGATATAGAAAAAGATATTGAAGTAAAAAGCATTGAAGAAAAAGAAGAAGAAGAAAGAGAGATAAAAGAAGATGAAGGCATTGAAGATGAAAAAGACATTAAAGAAGATCTTGAAGAAGAAGAAGACGTTAAAGAAGAAAAAAGACATTGAAGAAGAAGATCTTGAAGAAGAAGAAGAAGAAGAAGAAGAAGACGAAAAAGACATTGAGAAGATCTTGAAGAAGAAGAAGAAGATATTGACGAAGGAGAGATAAAAGAAGAAGAAGAACAAGAACAACAACAACAACAACAACAAGAAAAATAACTGCAATTTTTTTCTCTTTTAATCATTTTATTCACTCCGTTTATTTTGACGATTCAAACCTCATATTTCTTCGTTTTTTTTTTTCATTTATTCATTCACTTTTGCTAATTTATTTTAGAAATATTCTTTGCATATATATATATATATATATATATATATATAATATTTTAAGGCACTTCTTAAATGTTCATTCATTATGACGCCAAAATCTTTCGCTTCTTCCTGTCTTTTTCAGTGATTATTTCATTCCCTTGATTTTTGTTCTTTTTTCATTCATAGATATCTATTTCAATGTAACTCTACCTTTCTTCATTCATTCATTCCTTTATTTTAGCGTTTCTTTATACTAGCTTACTTTTATTCTTTAAATCCAGCGCTTTCTCTTTCTTTCTTTCTTTCTTTCGTTCGTTCGTTTTTCTTTCTTTCTTTCTTTCTTTCTTTTTTTCTTTCGTTCATTCTTTCTTTCTTTCGTTCGTTTTTTTTCTTTCGTTCGTTCTTTCTTTCTTTTTTCATTTCTTTCCTTCCTTCGTTCTTTCTTTCTTGCGTTCGTTTTTTCTTTCTTTCTTTTTTCATTTCTTTTGTTCGTTCGTCCTTTTTTAATTTCGTTCTTTCTTTCTTCCTTTCTTTTTTCTTTCTTTTTTATTTGCATTTCTTCAACATTTCATTCTTTTTTCTGTGTTTCCTTTATTTTTAATTGTTTTTTAATCCCGTTTTTTTAAATTTTCATTCATAATTTTTAATTTTTTCTTTCCTTTCAACGCATCTTTAAACACCCTTCTTGTTCTTCTTCTTCTCTTTAGGAGGTAGGTGTTCATGGCCTTATCTCTGGCTCTTTGCACGAAATCTCCTGTTACACAATGTAACCCTCGTTCCATCATCCACCTGCCCAGGCCCTTCAAATATGTTATCCGCTGCTTTCCCCAATCTCTTTTCCCATCTACCTGGCCTGTTAGTATCAGGTTCTCCAAGCCATCTTTCCTCATTGCATGTCCCAAGTACTTCAGCTGTCTCTTCCTGATGCTCAGTATTAATTTCCTTTTCGTTTCCATCCTTTCCAAACCTCCTCATTGCTCACATGCTGACCCATGATATTCGCAGCATCCTTCTGTAGAACCACATTTCAGTTGCTTCAATTTTTCCTTCATCTTTGATTATAATTTCCAGCATTCACTGCCATATTGAAGAACTGACATCACATAGCAATCCACTACTCTCTTCTTTGTTTCTAGTGAAAGTTTCCTGTGTCTTAATACTCTTCTCAGCTCCTGGAGTGCATCCTTGTGCTTTTGTCTCTCAGGAATATAAATGTATAGAAACTACTTTGACCACAAAATGAGGGTTCAGTTTATATATTGATTGTAATATGGAATTGAACCCCCATTTTATATCCAGTATGCTTCTGTAGAACCACATTTAAATTGCTCCAAGGTTTTTCTTCATCTTCGATGATATTGTCCAGCATAAACTGCCATCTTGAAGAACTGACGTCACATAGCAACCTAATACTCTCCTCTTTGTTTCTAGCGAAATTGTTCTGTTTCTTAATACTTTACTCAACTTCTGGAATGCTTCTTTCGTCATGCCAATTTGCCTTCGGATCTCTGTGCCACACTTTATCTTTCCCATTGTTTCTTTTATTATTTATTTAAATTCCGTTAGTTAGAATATTTTTTTTCATTTTTGAGTACGTTGAAAAAAAGATGTTGAGAAGGAGGATGATAAAATGTCAGTCAGTTAAGTGCCATACGTGAAACACGCTTGGGCGATCATGTCTCGAAAGAGACATTACTGACTGGGCAGAAGATTATCCCGCATTAGGTTGCCATTGCTTTCTGCGGATTGGTTGAAAGAAAGAAAAACGAAAGAAAGAAAAACGAAAGAAAGAAAAAAGAAAAAAAGAGAAAGACAAGAAGATGAAAATGAATGAAATCAAGCTTTTATAGCAGAAAGAAATGTACAAAAGAAAATGAAAAAATTAAAAATAAAGAAAGGAAGACAGGATAGACTCGTGCAAAACGGTTCGAAAAAAAGGACAAAGAAAGAAAAACGAAAGAAAGAAAAAACAATAAAGAAAACTTTCACAAAAAGAGAAGGCAAGAAGATTGAAATGAATGAAATCAAGCTCTTATAGAAGAAGGAAGAAATTTAAAAAGAAAATTAAAAAAATAAATAAATAAAGAATAGAATTGTGCAAAACGGTTCAAAAAGAAAGAAAGAAAGAAAGAAAGAAAGAAAGAAACTAAAACCTTCAGGAGTTAAAAAAGTAAAAGACCGAAAGAAATCGAAGCATGAAAAAAGAAAAAAAAATAATATTAAAACATTAAAAAAAACAGATGGGAAATGGTTAATAAATAAATAAAGCAACGTCTTAGAAAAAAATAACGTTAAAAAAAGAAATGAAAAATCTTAGAAATAAAGAAACAACGAAAGATAAAAGGTAGAATAAAGAAGAAAAGATCAAATTCGTGCTAAGCATAACAAAAGAAATGAAGAAAAAAGAATTAAAAAAAGGAAAAATAAAGAAACTAAATCCATCGGGGAAGAAAGAAAAACAATTCAAAGCTTTGAAAGACCGAAATAAATCAAAAGCCTTAAAAACGAAGAAATTAAATGAAAGAAAGAAAGAAAGAAATTAAATGAAAGAAAGAAAGAAAGAAATTAAATGAAAGAAAGAAAGAAATTAAAAGAAAGAAAGAAAGAAAGAAAGAAAGAAAGAAAGAAAGACCAGAGACAAAAAAATTTAAATGAAAAACATAAATGCAGGAATGATTCAGATTCGTACGGTACAGCGCATGCTCGTACGCAGACGCGCGTGATTACATATCAAGAATAATAAACGATATCAAGAATAATAAACGATATCAAGAATAATAAACGATACATTTAGAGACTCTTTAACCATAAACAGATACAACCTCCGCAAGACGTTTTCCAGATTCGTCTTCTGTCGGCCATACGGGATACACGCTTGGGCGATAATGTCTCGAAAGAGACATGACTGACTGGGCAGAAGATTATCCCGCAGTAGTTTGCCATTGCTTTCTGCGGTAGACTGGTTGCCGACCAAGGCTATAGAACTCAATCAGTTTTATTATTTGACTCATAGCTAGAGGGGGAAGAAATGTATCATATTATTTAGTGAGGGATCAGTTTATTACTTCATAACAATTGAAAACCGATCCCCCACTTTATACCCAGTAAAAGCCTTAATCATGTCTCCAATTATTATATTCAGTCAGTTAAGTGCCATACGTGATACACGCTTGGGCGTTCATGTCTCGAAAGATTCCCGCAGTAGTTTGCCATTGCTTTTTGCGGTAGACTGGTTGCCGACCAAGGCTATAGACCCCAATCTGTCCTGCTATTTAACCCATAACTGGAAGAAAGAGACGGATTAATACCTTTCCGAAGGGTATTTGCGCCTAAGTGAATACAATGGATTCAACTGGAATTCGAACTCGGCTCGCCGGTTTCTCGTTCTGAGCCGATATCCACTGTACCACAACCCAAATTTTAATCCCGATACTTAATATTCAATAAATATCTACAATGCATTTACGAGTGACTTTCAATAAAGTAAGCCACAGACTTTTGCTAATTCGACGCACTGAATTCTATAAAATATATAGTATAGTTAATATAACCAGAGAGGAAATAAGTAGAATGTAAAAAAAAACAAAAAAAAAAACGCCGGTGAAAGACAAGAAATCAAATAAACTCCAACCTTTAAGTAAACATCATAAAGTTAACTTGGATGAAAAATGACATGAAACCGATTATAAAACAATATTATTTTAGTGGTACATATCTCGGTGGCCAATAATGGGCACTTCGAGTTTGTGTAATGTTTAGCAATTTTGTCTCGCTAGAGCCATTACAATTGAGTAGTGAGTTCAATCCTCACTGGGTGTCCCTTACTTTTGGCCTTGTGTCACATCTATGCTGCGCTGAGAAAATCACTATATCTCAGTGGCCAAGAATTGGTGAATCTAATGGCTGACTAAATATCGACTCCTTCATGAGAATGTTGAACCAAAATGGCAGAAGTGAATCAATGTATTAAATAAATATTTTAGGCACTAAAATTAAAGACACATTCAAATTTGGTGATAACAACGAAATAAAACGTGATAATTATTGTAAGTTATTGAACAATATACTTTCAGTAGTTGTATTAGTATTAGATAAATTAACCTAAACATCCATCGCTTATAATAGAACATAGGCCATTGACGACTCCTTGACATTGATGAGAGGTCGTCAAGTCAATGCTTTAGTAACTTGTCCTTTTTACAGGTGAGGGCGTTGTTCCTACGTATACACCTTTATCCTCCGGGTTACGTAGAATAGTTGTCAACCAAAGCTATACAAAACAATTTGTCCTACTATTTAACCTATAACTAGAGGGAGAAAAGAGTGTTAATACAAGTGTATTTGTGCGTAAATGAATGCGACAATATCTACTGCACACGAAACATCCTTATGAAAAAGAAAAAATTAAAGCCAAATTATAATTACTGGCAATACTCGTATAAAATTTAGGGTCATCATATACGATTTTTTTTATTAATTCTTTTTATATTAAGTGATTCAATAAGCTAAATCTTAAGCCACAGACTTTTGCTAATTCGACGCATTGAATTCTATAAAATATATAGTATAGTTAATATAACCAGAGAGGAAATAAGTAGAAAGTCAAAAAAAAAAAAAAAAAAAAAAAAAAAAACGCCGGTGAAAGACAAGAAATCTAATAAACTCCAACCTTTAAGTAAACATCAAAAAGTTAACTTGGATGAAAAATGACATGAAACCGATTATAAAACAACATTATTTTAGTGGTACATATCTCGGTGGCCAATAATGGGCACTTCGAGGTCATGTAATGGTTAGCAAGCTTGTCTCGCTAGAACCATTACAATTGACTGAGAACAGCGAGGAAAGAAGACAGAAGATGGCATGTGACGGTGCGTTCAAATGTTTTGAAGATTGTTATTATCAGGGGGCTTGTGCGTTGTGGTGCAGTTGATATCGGCTCAGAACGAGAAATAGAAGAGCCGAGTTCGAATTCCTGTTGAATTTTATTGCATTCACTTACGCGCAAATACCATTGGGAAAGTATTAATCAGTCTCTTCTCTTTCCAAACCTGGGTTAAATAGCAAAACAGACTGGGTTATATAGCCTTGGCTGGCAACCAATCTACCGCAGAAACAATCTACCGCTGGCAACCAATCTACCGCTGGCAACAATCTACTACGAGAAAATATTCTGCTCAATCAGCCATGTCTCTTTGGAGACATGATCGCCTAATCGTTTAACGTATGGCATCTAACTGAGTTATTAGGGAAGCAAGGCACTGATGGGAGTTCAACAGGTTAGAAATGCAATAAAAGTTTTTGATGCAGAAGTGACGGTTGAAATGCATATTTTCAACAGTAAGACGATGAAAACTATATTCCAATCTTTTCAGTCGGTAAAGTGCTATACATGATACACGCTTTGGCCGATGATGACTCGAAAGAGACATGACTGACTGGGCAGACGATTATCCCGTAGTAGGTTGGCATTGCTTTCTGAGGTAGACTGGTTGCCAGCCAATGCTATAAAACCCAATCTGTCCTATTATTTAACCCATAACTTTAGGGACGAGACGGGTTAATACCTTTCCCAAGGGTATTTGTGCGTAAGTGAATGCAAAGAATTCAACTGGAATTCGAACTCGGCTCCACGTTTTTTCGTTTCCAGCCGATATCCACTGCACCACAAGGCACATCTATAGTCATCTAAGTGCTATACGTGATACACTCTTGGCGATCATGTCTCGAAAGAGACATGACTGACTGGGCAGAAGATGATCCCAAAGTAGCTTACCATTACTTTCTGCGGTAGACTGGTAGCCAGACAAGGTTATAGAACCCAATCTGTCATATTATTTAATCCATAACTGGAGGGAAGAGACGAGTTAATACCTTTTCTAACGGTATTTGTGCGTAAGTGAATGCAAAGAATTATACTGGAATTGAACTCGGCACCCCGTTTTATCGTTCCGAGTTGATATCTGCCGTACCACAACGCGCATCCCAATCTATTAGCATGCTTCACTGCCGTGCTTGAAAAGGATCTCCAATCCGTAGTGGCCTGGGGTAGGAAATGGCTAGTAAATTTCAATACTTCTAAAACGAAGCTGTTATCAACTAACCACCATAGAAAACCGCATCTACCTCCTATTAGCATGGGACTGGCTAGCATCCCAGAGAATAAAATACTACGCCTCCTTGGCCTTAAACTTTCGGCGGACCTCAAATGGAATGACTATATCGAATCCATTGCCAAATCTACTGCTATGAAAGTCGGCTCTCTGTGCAGGGCCCGGAAGTTTTTCCCACCTCAAACTATTCTGCACATATACAAATCTACTATCCGCCCGTGTATTGAATATTGCTGCCATATCTGGTCGGGTGTCCCTGCTGCTCTCCTTGGGCTTCTTGACAAAATACAAAAGAAGATCTGTAACGTGGTTGATACTGACTTGGCAGACCGGCTGCAACCACTCTCTCACCGGCGTGATATGGCTTCCCTATGCCTCTTCTACAAGTACTTTCATGGCTTCTGCTCCAATGAACTTAGAGCAATGGTGCCGCCTAAGGAGAAATTTAAATGAGATACTAGATTAGCAACTAGGTCCCACCCTTTTACAGTTAAACAGATAAGATGTAACCGTAAATTCTACTCCAACAGCTTCTTTTATCGCGCGTCCCGCCTGTGGAACTCCCTTCCACAAGTCTGCTTTCCCGACAGCTACAATCTCCAGGTGTTTAAATGTAGGGTCAATAGACACCTCCTATCACTCTAACTCCCAATTATTCTCAGAACACTCTCATCTACCCAACCCTCATTCTCGGTATCCTTACCCGCCTATCACCCACCCTATGACATTTCCTATATTTAATCATACTTTCTTCACTCTATGTAGCCCCCTGCGTAGTAGTGGCAGTGACATGCCTTGCTTGGGGTGAAACGCTTATATAAAAAAAGATGCTTAAATTCATGTAGTCAGGGCACAAATGAAAAAAGTTCGTCTGTAGACAAGATTGAATCGATATTATCACTCAACTCCGAGTCAGTTGAACACGGTAAGTGAAAATGTAGTGTTTTGCTCTCTTGGTGTCTAATGTCAGCCATGCTGATACCAGACAGAAAAGGTTCTCTCTGATGGTTAAATGAAAGCAGTTTTTATTTTGGAGGTGTTATAATTTGCAAGCCATTTTTTGCCACAGATCACCACTCATGGGGGGGCCCTTTTCAAGAGTGGTTGCCAAGTTTAATTTGTCAGGTCTGTTGGATTTGTTACTGAGACAAGAGAAAGTGTCAGAGTTGTGTCAACCCCATTGTAAAAGAAATGTATTTTTCCTTAGTAAGCAACGAACTTATGGATTTATTTATGTATGTTATCCGTAAAAATTTCGTATTACCGCTGTATAGATTTTAGACTTACGCTAAAAACACTATTTCTTGTTCGATTACCGAAATTAAACAGTACCGAGCCCGGTGGGTACTTAAATGGTTGGTTGTTTTGTTTTTATGGCATATCAACCTCGGCGGGTCATTTATTGCCAACTAAATTTTATTTATTTATTGCTGGTAATACCCTTTTCTTTCAACAATTTATTGTTGTTTTTAAATAAGTTTTGTGTCTAGTAATACTTTTTTTCTTTTCGAGAATCAAGATTCATTGGGATTTATTTTTAAGGGCAGGGTCCCCAAGTCCTACCCTGTTATTTAACCCATAACTGGAGGGATGGGACGGATTAATAACTTTCTCAAGGGTACTAGTGCTTAAGTGAATGCAGGGTATTCAACTGGAATTCGAACTCGGCTCACCGATTTCTCTTTCCGAGCTGATATCCACTGCACCACAACGCACAGCCGTCACTAAACGCTTACAGCACCTGATATTCCCAAGCGGTCACTCATCTAAGTACTAACCAGGCTCAACGTTGCTTAATTTCGGTGATTGAGCGAGAACCGCGGTATACAACGTGATATGTCCGTAAGCCATACTTAGATGGGGTACATCTATTAAAAACCGTGTACTCTATTCTTAATCTTGAATATGTTTCTCATTTAAATAATACACTCCACCCACATCTATTGAACAGGTGAAGAGGCTCATCCTTGGTTTCCTGTTTAGGATGTGGTTTCCGGGTTTTCTCTTTTCCAATCTTTTCACTCTTCTTATTTAATTTTTTCAAATGGAGTAGATAGACTAAACCATCGCCCGGTTCACATTCCACCCACGTCTATTGAACAGGTGAAGAGGCTCATCCCTTGTTTCCTCTTTAGGATGTGGTTTCCGGTTTTTCTCTTTTCCAATCTTTTCACTCTTTTTATTTTTTTATTTTTTTTTTCAAATGGAGTAGATAGACTAAACTATCGCCCGGTTCACACTCCACCCACGTCTATTGAACAGTTGAAGAGGCTCATCCCTTGTTTCCTCTTTAGGATGTGGTTTCCGGTTTTTCTCTTTTCCAATCTTTTCACTCTTTTTATTTTTTTATTTTTTTTTCAAATGGAGTAGATAGACTAAACTATCGCCCGGTTCACACTCCACCCACGTCTATTGAACAGTTGAAGAGGCTCATCCCTTGTTTCCTCTTTAGGATGTGGTTTCCGGTTTTTCTCTTTTCCAATCTTTTCACTCTTTTTATTTTTTTTATTTTTTTTTCAAATGGAGTAGATAGACTAAACTATCGCCCGGTTCACACTCCACCCACGTCTATTGAACACGTGAAGAGGCTCATCCCTTGTTTCCTCTTTAGGATGTGGTTTCCGGTTTTTCTCTTTTCCAATCTTTTCACTCTTTTTATCTTTTTATTTTTTTTTTC
>JBBBDQ010002021.1:355000-420000 GCA_037127315.1 Ascarosepion bandense
TATTTTTTTAATGTTTAATTATAGTGAGAAGGTTGATCTAATCAGATTTTGATGCATTTTTTTTATTTTAGATAAATAAAGATAACTTCTAGTTTTGTATTCAAAAATGTACTGCCGGTAATATTTTTCCTTCAAAAATAAATATTTTTCTTCAAAAGTCTATTTTTATATATGTATTTCTACAAAAGTCTATTTATATATATATATTTCTACAAAAGTCTATTTTTATATATATATTTCTACAAAAGTCTATTTATATAGATATATTTCTATAAAAGTCTATTTTTATACGTTCATAGTGTTTTGACCCCAGATTGGGGGTTATCTATTTGCCCATAGCAGGGACCTTAACAGGTGCTATCACTTCGGGTCAGAGTGGACCAGGTAACAACAGCAATTAAGAGGTTGTTCCATACTCCTTACAACGTCCTAATCAGAGGCCTTGTTGTCGGGTGCAGTTTACTGTCATACCCAGGACCATTTTTTTTGTATATTATATTGCTTTAAATAATATCCACTGAGCTCTCTATTTTATCTTTTTAATATTTTATATTAATTAGATAATTCTTTTTATTATTCTCTCTGTTTTACGGATTTGACGCTATTTTCGATATATATATATATATATATATAGGAATAAATGTCCAGTCCGTAAACGGTGTGGATATTCCAACAAGATTAACTTAATATAAAATATTAAGTGTTATATTTATATAGAGTGTTCAATGGATGTTATCCAGAGCAATATGTTATTTATAAAGGAAAACTCAAACGTCATTTCGATTGGTTATAAATTATAATTCATTTCTATGAGTTTAATTAGCTCATTTCTTCAGACCTTACAATATTCCTTCCATCTGGTACAAAATTTTTTTTTCCGGCAAAATCTTTTGTACCAAATGGAAGGAATATTGTAAGGTCTGATGAAATTAGCTAATTAAGCTCATAGAAATGAAGTATAATTTATAACCAATCAAAATGACGTGTTGATTTTTCCTTTATATATATATATATATATATATATATATATATATATATTCGACTGAATAAGGAACGAAGAAAAATTTACAACGTTCAAAACATTAATTTAAAACAGTGCTCGATATATAATATAGAGCTGTGAATATTTATTATAAATTATAGTTTAGAACATGTACAAATTATTATCCACTACAAAGTGTACACTTTGTTTTGACATTAAAACGACAATGTCTCATCAGGTAGTGTGGAAAGAAATGGAAAGTCTTTTTCTTACATATAGTATTTTTATAATTAATCTATTTTTGTATATTTAACCTTAATTTAAAATTTAGCAAACCACTTGGTTATATAAAACTATAAATTAGATCACAGTTTGTGGTATGAAATAAGGTAAAATATGATGTAAGAGTGTTGTTAATATTATAAAGGTTTATTGTTTCTAGGGATCTTAACTTTGGCTTTTGTAGTTTTTAGTATGATTGTAAGGTTAGTTCTTTAATGTGTTTGCAGTTTACTGTGGTTTCATGCCTCTGGTTTAATAGTATGATGCGTCTCATATATTTAATGATTTCCATTTTTTCTTGAATACAAAGGAAGCATGGTTCTTTTATTGAGTTAGATGTTCTGGCTTGTTTCAGGATTTTCCATTTACCTTTATGTGTTTTATTTTTGTTTTTTAACTTCCAAAATTATGTGGAAAGTGATGTCATATTTTGTTTGTCCTTGTTATTGAAGGATGAGAGGTGATTGTAAAAGCGCTTTTTAAATATGTTCATTGTGTTTCCGATATAAATTTTAGCATCCTTAGGATTCTCCATGGATGAAATCGAACAAATATTTTCACTCAAAATTCTAACGGAGAATTTACAAGACTTATTCCCTTATTACTCACCCCACCTACATCTCACACACAACTCACCTAATTTAAGAAAAAGACTTTCCATTCCTTTCCACACTACCTGATGAGACATTGTCATTTCAATGTCGAAACAAAATCTACACTTTGTAGTGGATAATAATTTGTATATGTCCTAAACTATATATATATATATATATATATATATATATATTTCTATTCTGTCACACTCATCGAGAGAGAGAGAGAGAGAGAGACAATAACAAGGCAAACGTCGGTTCAGTTAATTAGAGTGATAATGGTGAGGTAGCGTCAGCTCAGTCCATTCTCTTTACTTCCAGTTATTAAACTTTACTACCAGTTATGAACGGTCTTGACGCGTGTTTGCTCTTTAAAAATGCTTTATTTTTGCAATAATCATGTCGTCGAGTAGTAAAGAATATATATATACATACTCTCTATTATAATCAAGACCGTTCTGAATAGATAGATAGATAGATAGATAGATAGATAGATAGATAGATAGATAGATAGAAAAAATCTTCTGAAATAGTTCGCCTTCATTTTTGACTGCAGATGTACACTCGTATTTAAAATATTTATGCATTTAACAATACTGTGTGTGTGTGTGTGTGTGTGTGTGTGTGTGTGTGTGTGTGTGTGTGTGTGTGATGTCCACGTGGATTTATTGAAATTGAATATTTTGGTTTTCCGGGGTGGGGCACCTCAACGGAGGAAGGCTGGATACGTCTGCTTCCCACCGCCTCCTGCTTCGGATTAAGTGTACGTTTATAACGCCGATTGCTGGCATTCTGGTAGATAATCCCCACAAACCAAGCTCTCTATCAAATATGGCTCCCTGCTGGCATTCATATGCAAAAAGTAGTGACTCTGAACGATTTTAAAACCGTTGCGACCAGACAGCTAATATTGTTTCCAAAAGTAAATGTCGGGAAATTGTTTTGAAAAAAAAAAAGAAAAAAAAAAGAAAAAAGGAATAAACGCTAGGGAAAAGTGGAACAATTTCCAATGCCCTAGGTTGACTTTTCTTTCTCTTCGTTTTCGTTAATATTGCATTTATGTGTACTTTTTGAACCGACAATGGTACACATATAAGCATGTAGAGTAAGATAAAATTTTCGGAATTGTATTTTCCTGGCACTAGGCCATTTGTGCTCTAAGCAAGAATGTACGAGGAAAACAGAGTGTTAATTAAAACTGACAGACGAAGAATCTGTCTATATTTAGACGGCATAAATGCGCCAATGAGCGACTCTAATGGACTCTTCAACCCGAGTGAATAATATCCCCTTACTTAAAATGACGTCATTATGACGTAACACACTATTTTAATTCAACCCAATCTGTTGCTCGCTACGACTGCCTTTTCTTAACGCCAAAATTATACTGTCTTTTTTCTAATTCATTTCACTCCAAGTAAGGCAATAAAGCCAAGAAGACGCAAGGAAGTGTTAGAGAACATGATGAGAACTAATATTAAGAAGATAGGACAATAATAGAACAAGGTTTAAGAGGAGAGAAGATAACGGTTGTTATTGCATTAAATGCAACAGCTACTCAAACAGTTACTTTTCTCGCATGTTTCCCTGATAGCTACAATCTTCAAATATTTAAATGAAACATCAATTGTCATGTTTTATGTTCTTAAATTCCGTTCCTCTTTTGTCTTTTCTTTAATACCCACTGTACCCAGTCTTTCCTATGCTAATTTTGTGAAAAACAGCACACTGAGGCAGACCACTCTAAATATTTTTTTCATAAGATCACATTAGAAAATAATTGGTCAATCGCTAGGCTGAGTGCAACCAGAACGCTCCCTTTCATTAAATACGTGCAGGAAGAGTAGGCACGACTCCTATCTCAGGATTTTTCCACTTACCATTGATTCTTTTCTTTGTTGCTGAGTGCTTAACAGAGAGGCCCCAAGTGCCATTACTTTAAAGTCTTTGCAGGGGATCGAAATCAAAACCTTTGGTACTATAGGCGAGCATTCTACCATTGCGCCACGCCCAGTATTAGAATTATAAGCATTAATTCATCGCATTTTTATTGTCTTCTTATATGTACCTAGACTATGCGTTGTGGTGCAGTAAATATCGACCCAGAACGAGAAAACGGGAAACCGAGTTCGAATTCCATTGGAATTTCTTGCATTCACTTACGCGTAAATACTTCTGGGAAAGGTATTAGTTCGTCTTTTCTCTTCAGTTATGGGTTAAATAACGGGACAGAATGGGTTCTATAGCCTTGGTCGGCAACCAGTCTACCGCAGAAAGTAATGGCAACGTACCGCGGGATATTCTTCAGCCCAGTCAGTCATGTCTCTTTCGAAACATGATCACCCACGCGTGTATCACGTATGGCACTTAACTAACTGATATAGATTGAAAAAATTGAAAAGCAGGACAGCTTGGATTATATAGCTTTGGTTCGCAACCGGTCTACCGCAGTAATAGCAACTCACTGAGGAAAATATTCTGCCCAGTCTGTCATTTCTCTTTCGAGACATGATTGCCCAAGCGTGTATCACGTATAGCACTTAACTGACTGATATGGATAAAAAGATTGAATAACAAGACAGAGTGGGATCTATAGCCTTATTTGGATTTCCAGTCTTCCACAGAGGTTATGGCAAACTAGTGCAGCAAAATCTTCTGTCCAGTAAGTCATGTCTCTTTCGAGATATGTTCGCCAAAGCGTATATCACGTATGGCACTTAACTGACTGATATGTACCTGTATTTTAATTAAAAAACACGAAAATTAAAAGTAAATTTGGATTGTGACTAAAATGTACGGTATAATTTCCTACAAGCTATTTTATTTGATAAATGCGTTTCAATTAATTAATTAGTTTACTTATGTGATTCTGATTTCATTTGACGCACATTATTGTGCAGTATTAACAAACGAACCATTCTATTTTCATTTACAATTATTCACTTAGCAATAAATACTAAAAAATAGTATGAAATACATCATGTTTTTAAAACACTGAAGTGGCCTAATAATTATGGCCGGTAGTATATATATATATATATATATATATATATATATATAACTGTAAATTTGTCTTTGAACACGTCTCGAAAAACCCACCGAGTATAAACGCGAAGGGTAAAAAATGGAAACAAAAAAAAAGAAACGAACTAAGCACTTGAACATTAGTCGAAAGAAAAAACCCCGAGACGAGGAACCTAACACGTAAAGTGCTCAATACTCTGGTAGAGCAAATATATAAGAAAGTAGCTAACCTAGAGAGCCAACGAACCTACCAAGGTTTCACCAAATTGGATCTACAGAGCAAGTTAAGAGTCAACTTGCCCTGAAAATCCAATTTCGTGAAACCTTGGTAGGTTCGTTGGCTCTCTAGGTTAGCTACTTTCTTATATATATATATATATATATATATATATATATATATATATATTAGTTATCCATATACAAGCATGTTTCGCTGTATCACAGCTCATCAGCGTGGCTAGACACATTCACTTGCTTCTAGCTAGGATCGAAATTCGACCGATTTGGTGTCAGTCGGAGTCGCTATTTTAATGTTGTTATTACAATGGTTTATGACACTACACAAAAAGTTTCATGTTTAAGAACAATACGTTTTTCTTTAGATGATACTTTAAATTAAGTGGTGAAAATGTTTTAATTAGAAAATGTAAGATAGATTTATGGTTATTTAGAAAATTAAGGAGTAGTAGTTAAAAATAAAGTTGTAGGCGCGTCAATATTGCTCAGTCGAAAATTTTCTGATGTCATGGCATGACACATTTTAATTTTTTCTGGGTAAGATACACAATGGGACCATACATTATTTAATTTTTTCTGGGTAAGATACACAATGGGACCATACATTATTTAATTTTTTCTGGGTAAGATACACAATGGGACCATACATTATTTAAATGGGTAAACAATAATTTTTAACAGTACGTTAGATTGCAGTTTCTTTAATTCTTTTTGATTTGGTTTGTTTTTTGATTTTTTAAAAATTTGATTTTGTACTCATGAGTTAAATGACCTGAAATTTTAAGGTTAATGTTAGAATTAAATAATTATCACAGCTCATCAGTGTGGCTAGACACATGCACTTGCTTCTGGTTAGGATCGAAATTCGACCGATTTGGTGTCAGTTGGAGTCGCTATTGTAATGTTGTTAATACAATGGTTTATAAAAGCACTAGCAGTATAACCCGGCGTTGCTCGGGTGTAATGAAAGCTTTAAAACTAATCCATGGTCCTGGAGCTCAGACTCAGCCTAAAGAATATTTGTGTGAAGTTTGGTGAGAATCGGATAACAATTGTGGATTTGTATAAAGGACATACAGACAGATAAAAAGACACACACACACAAACATCTTGCCTTTTATATATATATATATATTATCGATTTTCTGCACTATTGTAAGACACTGCAATCTTGAAACTCTGAATATCGTTTCTTATGTCTTTGTCTCTGAGTGTATCAAATTTGATTAAAATCGGACTTCTCCTTCTGTAACCCGATGTTTTCGATTATCGATTTTCGATATTTACTGGGAGTACCTCAACACAAAACCTAGCTAAGAACACTCGCAGACGCTTATAGTACAACTGTGTAAATTTTCAAGAAAATCGGTTTAGCCGTATCGGAGTCTATAGGTAACGGACGCACACACACACACACACACACACACACACACACACACACACACACACACACACACACACACAAAGTTACATTTATAAATAAGTTTAGATTATATCACTACTCATTCGCTTCATGTTAGCTGAAATCGTTAGACCTGTTTCGCAATAAGGGGTTTCAGATTTTTGCAAGGAACAATATGCTGTTTCTGCATTTTCTTTCTGTCTATGAAAGCAAGGTGCATACGAATGTGGACTGCACCGGACAATAAGCTTGATGAGCCACATAAGTAAACTAATGATTAAGATTCTAATGAATAGAGGCTCACAGTAGAATAAGACCAGAAATAAGGTAAGAACCGTGTGGCTTCATTCCCGACACTGTAGCAAAAATGCGATATTTATCATCGAAATCAGATCAGCGGAAACAATAGTTAAAAATCTATAACCATAATTCACAGAATTACAGAATACACAGGCTTGACAAAAGTGCAAGACAACTACCCAACTGGTCAGAACTCTTTCGAATCAAACTGGTTTAACCCATGGGCATAGAATTCCTACGGGTGAAGGGTTGCCTTTGTTTGAGATTTCATATATAGACTGAAAATGGCTGAAACATCATCAGCACAGCAGTGAGAGTCAGTCAGTTGAGTGCCATACGTGAAACACGCTTGGGCGATCATGTCTCGACAGAGACATGACTGACTGGGCAGAAGATTATCCCGCAGTAGGTTGCCATTGCTTTCTGCGGTAGACTGGTTGCCGACCAAGGCTATAGAACGCAATCTGTCCTGCTATTTAACCCATAACTGGAAGGAAGAGCCGGATTAATACCTTTCCCAAGGGTATTTGCGTGTAAGTGAATACAATGGATTCAACTGGAATTCGAACTCAGCTCTCCGGTTTCTCGTTCCGAGCCGATATCCACTGTACCACAACGCAGTGAGAGTAGTATGCTATAATGCTAAATTACCGTTCTTCTCACAGATTCCTTTCTGTGAGACGATTTCAGGAGTAAAACAAGCCAAGGTATATCGACGGCTACTAGGTCGACCTGTTGAACTATCTTTGTCTTGCTTTCTCCAAGAAACGATACCTAAAGTGCAGAACATACTTCAAATGAAGTGAGTGTGAAAGAAAACCGAAAAAAATTGTCTCATAAAAATCTACCGTACTAGTCAGAACTCTTACGAATCAAACTGTTTTAACCCCTGGTCACAGAATTCCTACGGTGAGGAGTTGCCTTTGTTTGAGATTTCATTTATAGGCTGAAAATGACTGAAACACCATCAGTACAATAGTGTGAGTAGTGTGTTATAATGCTAAATTACCGTTCTTCTCACAGATTCCTTTCTGTGAGACGTTTTCAGGAGTAAAACAAGCCAAGGTATATCGACGGCTAGCAGGTCGACCTGTGAAACTATCTTTGTCTCGCTTCCTCCGGGAAACGATACCTAAAGTGCAGAACATACTTCAAATGAAGTGAGTATGAAAGAAAACCGAGAAAATTGTCTCACGTTGGTTCAAACTATGGTTCTATGTTGCGATAGCTGTTATAGATTCGTTACTTGGTCGGTGTAGAATTGTGCTGAAAGTCGTTGTGAGTTTCGGAAAAGTACGGATTGTTTTGGAATGTCAAAGGAGGGCAAAATGCGCATGTAGATCTACACTCTACGCTGGGAAACTTTTAAAATTGTACAAAACTACGTGTGGAAATAAAAACAAAAAAGATGAAGGGGACTCTTATATAACATGGAGTATGATTAAAAACATGGAGTTTAATTAAAATGCTTACGGTCATATCACGTTGAATACACCGGTTCTCGTTCGATTACCGAAATTAAGCAACGTTGAGCCTGGTCAGTACTTAGATGGTTGACCACTTGGGAATACCAGGTGCCGTAGGCGTTTAGTGACGGATGTACGTTGTGGTGCAGTGGATTTTGGGATTTGGGCTTGGAAAGAGAAAAAGGTGAGCCGAGTTCGAATTCCAGTAGAATGCCCTGCATTCACTTACGCGCTGGTACCCTTGGGAAAGGTATTAATCCGTTCCTTTCCTCCAGTTATGGGTTAAATAACAGAGTAGGACATGGGACCCTGCCCTTAAACAAATCCCAATTAATCTGCCTCCATCGGGTGGAAGCCGGCTTGCTATTTTATATTAGGTTATCCCAAAAGTTCGTAAACACTTGCAAAAAATTGAAAATTTACTCGCCAAGTAATCTAAGGTTACCAGAAAACACTTGTAAAAAATTGAAATTGTACTCGCAAAAAGAACAAAAATTATTGCTCAAAATAAAGACCATCATTTTCCAAGACTTTCTGCCATCGATCTGCAAGCTTTCGGATCTGATCAAAGTACCATTCAGCCGGCTTCGAATCAAAGGATTCTTGACACGCTTCCTCGACTTCATCAAACGAGTCCAATCGGTAGCCCTTCAGAAAGTGTTGCATTGAGTGGAAAAGGCCATAATCTGATGCAGCACAGTCAGGACTGTAGGCTGGATGTGGCGGAACCTCAACACCGTCCAGCTCTTCAAACTTGTCATTGGTCTTCCTGGTGATGTCTGGCTTGGCATTGTCCTGCTGCATCAAAGCGCGCTTTTGGTTGATCAGAGCCAAGTACTTTTGCTTCAACTTTTCGTAGACCCTCTCAAGTTGCTGACAGTAAAGTTCGGCATTGATGGCACGACCATTCGGAACCAACTCAAAATGCACGATTCCTTCAAAGTTCCACCAAACGCACAACATGACCTTCTTGCCGAATCGATCTTGTTTTGGAACCGGTGTCTCTTGCCCTTTCTGAACCCATTGCTTGTCTCGATTGTGCTGCACCAGATAGACCCATTTCGCAAGTGTTTACGAACTTTTTGGACAACCTAATAATTCAAAAAGCCAAACCTTATAAGTGTGCTGATGTATGCAGATTGTGCCAAGAAGAAAATTGAGCAATTATATTATTTTCAGAAAAAATACTAAATAAAAGATCAGAAATAATGTCCAGATGTAACCACACCGGAAAATACATTCTAGAATCATGCAAACCTGCATGAAAGAGTTTAGAATCCTGAAGTAACTCCTTCGTAATTTTGAAATTTTAAATTGTTTAAAAGTTTTTCAAAAATCCCTGTTATACATTTGGAAATGTTGGAAAATCATTTATTACAAATCGCCGGACGATACCTAGGTTGCGGAAACATCTCACTTCCAAATTAAAATATTTAAAAGATCTACAATATATATGTATTGAGCACTTTTTAATTCAGTTGTGTACTGGTCATATTTAATTATGACAAAAAAAACGAATAACAATAATTATATATATATATATACATATATATATATATATATATATATATATATATATATACTCATTCAATGAAATGAATTAGAGTGCTCTAGCTATTGGGCGCGTATAACGATATGCACTAAAACGTCGGCCTACTTCCACCGAACGCCCATAGCCCAGGGGTAGAGTCGCCGACTGACGCCATTTCGGTTGGGTTTCAATCCCGGGGAAGAAAACAATCGGAGTCTAACCGTACTGATGAGCTGTGATACGGCGAAACAGATCTGTCTGCGGATAACAATATATATATATATATATATATATACGGAGAGAGAAAGAGAAATAAAGCGAGTGTGCAGGCCAGTAGACGGAAAATACACGAAAAAATACACAAAAAGAGAGCGTCTACTCAGATATTGGTATCAAATAAAAGAAGATAGCATTTGGAGATCAAGGATAATTAGAAAGCAATAAGCCTGAAGAGTGTTGTACAAGCGAGAAGTGTGAGAGAAGAAACTGTAACCTCTATACATTTCAACTGTAAACTGATGAAATTGTAGTTCTAGGCTTTAATTCAAAACGTTTACGTGCCATCGATAAGGATTCATCGGAATAGTTATCATGAAAGTATTTATTAGATAGATAGATAGATAGATAGATAGATAGATAGATAGATAGATAGATAGATAGATAGATATGAACAAGCTGATATATTTATATAAGTAAATAATTCTTAGCCAGACAAACCTATCTAGGTTTCACCTAAATGGATCGTCAGGGAAAGCTGACTATATATATATATATATATATATATATAAAGGAAAAGTCATATCGCTCTAGTTAACACTCATTGAGATCTCTATATGGATTCAACAATTAATATTTTATAAGGTAATCTTGTTGGATTATCTCACCGTTTAAGGAATAACACACATATATATATATATATATATATATATATATATATATATATATATATATATATATCCGAATTGGCACTTTTTAAAACTGACAGATATTTTCCATTTACTTTTTCCCATATTTTTTTCTTTTCTTCTCTCTTTTCTTTTTCTTTTTCGCTACTCATACCTCCGTTTTTTTACACAAACACACATACAAACAAATAATTGAATTTTTCCATAATATCTTGGTTCCACTGAAGATACGAGTGTTAAATCCACTTGTTAAAATGGCTATGAGTTTTTAGAAAATTTGAAGTTTTTATATGTAATAAATTATATATACATATGAACAATATTTGATAGATAGATAGATAGATAGATAGATAGATAGATAGATAGATAGATAGACAGATAGATAGATAGATAGATAATGAACAGGGTGATATAGTTAAATAGATAGATAGACAGATAATAGATAAATGCAGATTTTTTTTAATCATTTCACCCCAGGCAAGGCAATAATACCACTAATTTTCAGGGGATTACAATGAAGAGAGATGGATGACCGAGAAGAAAACACTCTAGGTGGTGTTTTAGAAAGAGTAAAATAAAGGTGGGAATCACGGAGATAGATGACAATTGACGTTGCATTTAAACTTTTGGAGATTGTAGCTATCAAGGAAGCAAACATGGAGAAGGGAGTACCACAGGATGTATGAGGAAAGAAATATAATATAATTATAATTGGTAGTTATATTTGTCTATTTTAACGCTAAAAGAGTGGGACCTAGTAGCCAATCTAGTTGAACTGATAAACTGGTGGAAGCGAGACACCAAGGTATCAAGATCGTCAGAGCAGAAGCCGTAAAATTACTTGTAGAAAAGACACAGAGAAGCCACATTTCGTCTATAAAAAAGTAGCTAAAGGCGAGTAGTCAAATCAGAACCATTTACATTGCAAGTTGTGATCGACAGCAGAAGCATCTGACCAGATATGGCAACAATAGTTTATGCACGGACGAATGCGAGATTTATAAATATGCAAGATGGATTCTGACAAAAAAAAAAAAAGAAAACCACTTCCGTGCTCCGCATAACGACCAAACCTTCTTAGTGGTTGATATATCTATTGATTCAATGTATTTATTCCACGAGATCGACTGAGACAGTGAGGCCGAAGATGTGCAGTGTATTGTTTCAGAGAGGCCAGCATGATCCATATTAATGGAAGGTAGGAAGCTTCCCAATTGTGTTTAAAACACAGCAGCTTCGTTTTGGAAGCATTAAAATTTACAAGGAAATTTCCAACCTCAGTCCATCACTGATTAAAGACCCAGACAGTTTTCTCATTTAGACGGGAGTAGATGCCTACTTGGGAAATGATTACATCAGGAAAATCATTGATGAGGATCAAAAAGAGCATAGTACCTAGGATATAGGACACGTGTTTGTATAAACAGATCTGGGAATTTTCATGTTCAAAACGATCCTCACTTCACGATTTGATAAAAACAATTGAATTAAATGAAACAATCAACTAGAAATACCGTATATCTGATACATATATATTCGAACAGGTTAGGATTCATAATTAGATAGATATGAATAGTCTGAGATCGATCGATAGACGGACATACAGACAGACCGAGGTGATATATATATATATATATATATATATATATATATATATACACTAGCGACCATAATTATTAGGCCACCCAGTTTTATAAAATAAATTATGCATTTCATAATATTTTTAGTATTTATTGCCAAGTGGATAAATCTAAATGAAAATAGTATGTTTCTTTTGTTATTATGACTTTGCAAAATTTTACAAGCCAAGGAAGCAAATGTGAACTCGTCTTAATCACCCTGAATTTCTTTCATTCTTTCATTGATGAAACTGCAATAGAGATAATTATTAAATATTTACAAATTCACTTGATGCACATGTTATTGTGAAGTATTAAAAAAGAACCATTCTATTTTCATATACAATTATTCACTTGGTAATAAATACTAAAAAATAGTATGAAATACATAATCTTTTTAAAACACTGGGGTGACCTAATAATTATGGCCGGTAGTGTGTGTGTATATATATATATATATATATATATATATATATATATATATATATGAACAGCCTGAGATTGAAAGGTATATATGAATAGTCTGTGATTGAAGTTAGATAGTGACATGTGAACAAGTTGAGATAGATAGATAGATAGATAGATAGATAGATAGATAGATAGATAGATAGATATCAAGTGAATTAGACTTTTTTATTTTAATCATATCACTCCGAGCAAGGCTACGTAAAAGTGAAAAGATTGGAAAAGAGAAAGCCATAAACCACATCCTAAACATAGAACAAGGGATGAGCCTCTTCACCTGTTCAATAGACGTGGGTGGAGTGTGAACCGAGCGATAGTTTTGTCTATCTACTCCAATTGTAGTCTATCTAAGATAGATAGATAGATAGATAGATAGATAGATAGATAGATAGATAGATATCAACTGAATAAGATAGATAGATAGATAGATAGATAGATAGATAGATACATACATACATACATAGATAGATACATAGATAGATAGACATCAACTGAATTAGATAGATAGATAGATAGATAGATAGATAGATATCAACTGAATTAGATAGATAGATAGATAGATAGATAGATAGATATCAACTAATTGAATAGATAGATAGATAGATAGATAGATAGATAGATAGATAGATAGATAGATATCAACTGAATTAGATAGATAGATAGATAGATAGATAGATAGATATCAACTGAATTAGATAGATAGATAGATAGATAGATAGATAGATAGATAGATAGATATCAACTGAATTAGATAGATAGATAGATAGATAGATAGATAGATAGATATCAACTGAATTAGATAGATAGATAGATAGATAGATAGATAGATAGATAGATATCAACTGAATTAGATAGATAGATAGATAGATAGATAGATAGATAGATAGATAGATAGATAGATAGATAGATATCAACTGAATTAGATAGATAGATAGATAGATAGATAGATAGATAGATAGATAGATAGATAGATAGTCAAGGGAATTAGTTTTAACAGACAACCTATAAAAAAGATTACTGGACAGTTCACTGATGTCAATTTGTAGCAAGATTTACATTGACAAATGGATGTTTACGCACATACATATATAAATACACACCCGTTGGGAAAAAGGGAATATGTTTATATGCGTATGCATAAACCATGTAGAAACCTTTCTTCATAAAGAAAAATAAAAAACGTATCCCTGAACAAGGAGTTCGCTTGCTTATGTACACATACGATCCAGTGTTTTCTCTTTTACTTGAAGCAAACACCGCTGTCGTTGCTTTTGTTTCTCGATTGATGTAGCGCGAATGGAATTCTTAATGAACCAACCTGTCCACGTCATTAACGGCGTCCTTATTAGACCTGGCGGAAGGATACATGACCTGACAAATCCATTATTTGTGCGTGCTGCACCAAACATGCAAAAAGAAAATAATTCGGCGCCCGATCCACATGCCTCGAACAGTAGTAAAGATACTGTGCGGTATTTATTATTTTCGCCTTAATTTATTCATTAGTTACACCGTTCGGTTCATATTTAAGTTTCTTTTATCTATCTCTGTAAATTTGTTTTATCTATCTATCTATCTATCTATCTATCTATCTATCTATCTATCTATATATATATATATATATATATATAGAGAGAGAGAGAGAGAGAGATTAAAAACATGTACAAAGTGGAATAGAATATATATTTTATCTATCTATCTATCTATCTATCTAGAAAATTTGTTTCATCTATCTATCTATCTATCTATCTATCTATCTATATATATATATATATATATATATATATATATATATATATATTAATTTTTAATGTGTGAGCATTTCTGGTTGATACCCGCAGTTTGTGTTAGACCTCTCTTTCAATGGATTTGGAGACAAAAATGAACAAACTGTGATAGATAGATAGATAGATAGATAGATAGATAGATAGATAGATAGATAGATAGATAGACAGAAGGGAAAATAAAAAGCCTGGCGTGCAGATAATCAAATCATATATATATATATATATATATATATATATATATATATGTGTGTGTGTGTGTGTGTGTATACACTACCGTCCATAATTATTAGGTAACCCCAGTTTTAAAAAAATGATATATTGTATATTATTCTTAGTATTTATTGCCAAGTGGATAATTCTAAATGAAAATAGAATGGTTTATTGGACGAGTGGCAGTCAGGAAGCCTTTGCTTCGGCCAGCCAATAAGAAGAAAAGACTAGCATGGGGAAGAGATCACAAAAACTGGACACCAGTAGTCAAAAGTGTTGTGGACTGATGAGTCTAAGTTTGAACTTTTTGTGACTAAAAGAAAAGTGTACGTAGAGGACGGTTGCAAAGCGAGTGAAGGATGAGTGTGTACAGTCATAAATGAAACATCGTGGTGGATCCTGGATGGTTTGGTGCTGTTTTGCTAGCACGAGTTCAGGTGACTTGGTTGAAGTAAAGGGGACTATGAAGAAAGAACAGTACCATTCAATCTTACAGATATATTCAATTCCATCTGGATTGCGTATTATGGGTCAAAATTTAATCCTCAAGTAGAATAACGATCCAAAACATACTTCTAAATTGTGCCAAAATGATTTAAAATTGAAGGAACCTGCTGATGTGTTAAAATTATGCCATGGCCACCTCAGTCACCAGACCTCACACCAATTGAACGTGCATAGGAGGAGTTGGACAGGACAAATAGGAAGAAACGGCCTAGTAATGTTCGGGGTTTAGTTAAGTGTCTAAAGGATACTTAGAGTGAGTTGTTGGGGGATTATTTAAAAAACTTGTAGCAAGAATGTGTGCAGCCGTTGTGAAGGCAAAGGAAGGTTATTTTGATGAAACTGCAATATAGGTAATTATTCAATATTTATAAATTCATTTGGTGCACATGTTATTGTGCAGTAATAAAAAAAAGAACAATTCTATTTTCTATAATAATTTTATAATTATACACTTGGCAATAAATATTTTCATTTACAATTATTCACTTGGCAATAAATACTAAAAAATAGTATGAAATATATCTAAAATACTGAGGTGGCCTGATAATTATGGCCGGTAGTATATAAATATATATATATATATATATAAATTAAAGTGAACATTTCAATATGAAATCTCTAAGAGAGAATTCACGTCTCGACGTGAAATCTTTCTTAGAGATTTCATGTTGAAATGTTCATTCAACATTTTTGAATTTTGAAAATTCACTTTAATTTATATTGGCTCTGTAATTTTAAGTACATTAAACTCTCCTCCTGTATCATTTTTAATATTAATTTTTTTTTAAATATCAATTAGGATCAGGCTCTTGGAATTTACCTTCCCACTTCTTCCATTTCGGATTAAAGAAAAATACATAAATATATATATATATAGATAGATAGATAGATAGATAGATAGATAGATAGATAGATAGATATAAACCAACATAGACAGATAAATAAATAGAAAGATAGCTGTGAACAAACTAAGATAGATAGATAGATAGATAGATAGATAGATAGATAGATATGAACAAACTAAGATAGATATAAAGATAAATATGAACAAACTTAGATCGATATGCCGATGCAAACACATATATATATATATATATATATATATATATATATATATTACAGATAGATATGGATAAACCGGAATAGTTAGATAGATATGAACATGCTAAAAAGAGTACTATATATATATATATATATATATATATATATATATATATGTCATCCACATACAAGCCTGTTTCTCTGTATCACAGCTCATCAGTGTGGCTAGACAATAGACACATCCGCTTGCTTTTGGTCAGGATCGAAAGTCGACCGATTTGATGTCAGTCGGAGTCGCTATTTCAATGTTGTTATTACAATGGTTTACAAAAGCATTATGACACTCCACAAAAAGTTTCATTTTTCAGAACAATACCGTTTTTCTTTAGATGATACTTTAAAATAAATGGTGAAAATGATTTATTTAGAAAATATAAGATTGATTTAAGGTTATTTAGAAAATTAATGAGTAGTAGTCAAAAACAAGGTTGTAGGTGTGTCAATATTGTTCAATTAAACATGAGAATTAAATTAAACTGTGCAGTTAATGGCTTGCGAAAGGCAACAAATTATCCTGATATTATGGGATGACACTTTTTATTTTTTTCTGTGTAAGATACATAATGGGACCATACATTATTTAAATACGTAAACAATATTTTTTGACAGTAGGTTAGATTGCAGTTTCTTTAAATTTTTTGTTTTGTCTTGTTTTTTGTTTTTTTCTAATTTGATTTTGTACTCATGAGTTAAATGGTCTGGAATGTTGAGGTTAGTTTTAGAATTAAATAATTATGGTATACTAAGGTTTATTATAGTTATGAAAACCAAGTAAATGTTGTGTGAGTCAAATTATATTTATTTTAGTAAAATAATTTTTAATTTCTAAATAATATTGGAGCATAATTTATAAATGAACAATTGTAATTAATTAAATTTTAGAGAAAAATATTTTTAATGTTTACAGAAAACTGTCAATTCATCTCTATTATTCAGTAGTACTTCATTTAATCTAATAATCTGAAGCTTTTAATTCAGGCACTAGAAGTAAATGTCATAGAAAGACTGGAACCTTTTTTTTCCAAAATTTTCCATTTTACTTTAAGAGTTTTGTATCTTTTAATTTCCAAAAATACGCAGAAAGATATGTTTGGTTTCGGTACATCTTATTTTTGAAGGTAGTTAAGTAAAAATACCAATGCTGCTTAAAAGTGTTCTAAGCAGATCCAATGTAAACTTTTCTTAATATTTAGGTTTTCATTCGATGTTGTAGTACATTGGTACACAATGGAACTTGTTAGGTACCTATTTTTTAATGGGTATTTTTTAGTATTTCGACAGTTGCATTAATTTTTATAATTGTTATTTTCGTATTTGTGATAATTATTATTACTTTGGTTCACGTACGAATTTAAGATATTATCATCGTGATTTTTATATTTTTCTACATTATTTGTACAACTATAACCTAATTTAATGGTATTTTTATTAAAAAATTTACTTAGAGAATTATTATGAGGGAAATGTTTCCCAATCAAATTGAGAAACTTCAGCCGTAACTTAGTGCTAACCATTTGGTTAAAAGGAGGTGTATACCAAATTATTTTTTATTTCTATATTTCTATTTTTCCTGTTATAATCATATTTTTATGTATTTGATACCATTCTGTTGTGCGCTATTATAAAAATCTCTATGCTTATAAAATAGTTCTTCGCTTAAAGTGTTTTACTAATTCTACATTCTATGAAGGAGGGTATATATTCGATAAAACTGAGGTGTCGTTAGACTTTGGGTGGATGTATGATGGATATTTGTTGGGATATGGATATTTTATGTATGGTTGATAAGTATCAATTTACTAACTTCACTGCTACATAAAAAAAGTTTACTAATTTTAAATTAATATTTATTATAAATTTTCGGTTTAAACTTTTGAATTTTCTATGAATTAGTTTTCTAATTTTTAACTCTAGTTTGTCTATAAATATATATATATATATATATATATATATATATATATATATATATCCAATTAGAAGAGATGTGAGTTATGTGAATATTTAAGTTTATTAAAATATATTGTTACTAAATTGTTTTTGGAATATTAGTAATTATGTAAAATTTTAAAAAAAAGAAAAATTCACCTTATTTATTGAATGACCCTCGTAGAAGTTCTTCTACCGAAAAATTCATCTTATTCATTGAATGACCCTCATAGAAGTAGTTATACCAAAAATTCACCTTATTTATTGAATGACCTTCTTAGATATCTGTATACCGAAAAATTTACTTTATTTATTAAGTGACCCTCCTAGAAATCTTTATACCAAACAATTCACCATTTTTATTGAATGACCCTCGCAGATGTCTTTCTACCAAAAAAGTCACCTTATTTATTGAATGACCCTCGTAGAAGTTCCTATACCGAAAAATTTACCTTATTTATTGATTGACCTTCGTAGAAGTCCTTATACAGAAAAATTCACCAAATTTATTGAATGACTCTCGTAGAAGTCTTTTTACCGAAAGATTCACCATTTTTATTGAATGAGCCTTGCAGAAGTCCTTTAACCTAAAAATTCACCATATTTATTGGATGATCATCGTAGAACTCCTTATACCGAAAAATTCACCTTATTTATTGAATGACCCTCGCAGAAGTTCTTATACCGAAAAATTTACCTTATTTATTGAATGACCCGAGTAGAATTCCATTAAACCGAAAAATTCACCTTATTTATTGAATAACCCTAGTAGAAGTCCTTATATCGAAAAAATCACCTTATTTATTGAATGACCCTAGTAGAAGTCCTTCTACCGAAAAATTCACCTTATCTATTGAATGACCCTCGTAGAAATCACTATACCGAAAAATTCACCTTATTTATTGAATAACCCTAGTAGAAGTCCTTATAGCGAAAACTTCACCGTTATCTATTGAATGACCCTCGTAGAAGTCCTTATAGCGAAAAATTCACCTTATTTATTGAATGGCCCTCGTAGAAGTCCTTATACCGAAAAATTCACCATATTTATTGAATAACCCTAGTAGAAGTTCTTATAGCGAAAACTTCACCGTTATCTATGGAATGACCCTCGTAGAAGTCCTTATAGCGAAAAATTCACCTTATTTATTGAATGGCCCTCGTAGAAGTCCTTATACCGAAAAATTCACCTTATTTATTGAATAACCCTAGTAGAAGTCCTTATACCGAAAAAATCACCTTATTTATTGAATGACCCTAGTAGAAGTCCTTATACCGAAAAATTCACCTTATCTATTGAATGACCCTCGTAGAAGTCCCTATACCGAAAAATTCACCTTATTTATTGAATGACCCTCGTAGAAGTCCTTATAACGAAAAATTCACCTTATTTATTGAATGGCCCTCGTAGAAGTCCTTATACCGAAAAATTCAACTTATTTATTGAATGACCCTCGTAGAAGTCCTTATAACGAAAAATTCACCTTATTTATTGAATGGCCCTCGTAGAAGTCCTTATACCGAAAAAATCACCTTATTTATTGAATGACCCTCGTAGAAGTCCTTATACCGAAAAATTCACCTTATTTATAGAATGACACTCGTAGAAGTCCTTATACCGAAAAAATCACCTTATTTATTGAATGACCCTAGTAGAAGTCCTTCTACCGAAAAATTTACCTTATTTATTGAATGACCTTCGCAAATACTACCTCATCTCAGAAGTATAGACAACGAAAAATACAATTTTAAAAAACTCTAGCATTAGTACTTTGTCACTCATTTTTAATGAAAGATGTATTAGTGAGCGTTTGCGGCCTAGATATTCAACTATATATATTAAATTTTATCATGCGTAAGTGTTTGCTAATAGAAATGTGGCAAAGCGAAAAAAGTTTCTGCGTTGCATAAAGAGATGGCATGGAGGCAACTATGAATGGAAATACACAGTTAAGTAAGGTAGGTGTTTTGACGAACGGGCAACGCGTAATAGAAAACCGCTGACATTAGAACCTCATTTCCAATATGCCTGCCATTTTTGGGGCTTCAACGACGTTAACCGGAAATAGATTTCATGAAACGGATGTAATGCAGGCTCGATTGAAAGCGAAATCGAAGCTGAATATCTATAATAAGAAATGAAAGGATATATATATATATATAAATAAAAAGATGCATATGCATGTGCGTTTGTGTGCGTATGTGCATGTGTGTGTGTGTGGTAGTTTTGTATATGAACATATATATATAGAGAGAGAGAGAGCGGGGAGAGAGATGTTTATGTCTCTAAAAGCTCAATTAGTATGCATATATAAAAGAAAAAAGTCACTATATGTAAATTTTTAATTAAATATAAAATAAAAAATACAAATAGAACAAAACCTTATTCACACGCATACATAGACATAAACACCCCCACACTCACAGAGAGAGAGAGAGAGAGAGAGAGAGAGAGAGAGAGAGAGAGAGAAATATAGGGAGAGTGCTATGATAGACACATGCGTGGTTCACCCTGTATATAATGCCTCCTGTTACTTTTCGCTATCACTCGAAATTAGACAGCAAGCAAAATAACACTATTGAGCTAATTTTCAGCACTAAAACAATGTTATTCCATTCACTCATTACCATTAGCTCTGCATTTTTGCCTTCAATGACAACGTACCATATTGCTAGATAACACGATCTATGAACACGTGTATCGAAACTAATGTCTGCTGTATAGTTTTACGTTAATTTTTAACTGCTGAACTAAAATGAACACGTTAACACGGTTGGAATAGTTGTTAACTGGGACAAGACATTTCTTTGAAAATTTAACGCTTCCAAAACCTAACTGCTTTCCTTTAATCGAAATAGATACACGATTATTTAATCTACCTCAGCATGGTAGCCTGTGTGCATCGTAAAAAGAAATCCTTGGCATTCTAGGATTTTCATGTGTCTTTTAATAATTACTTTCTTAAATAAAGTAAAATTGGCAACTTCTTTCAAAAAGGACCTCCAATCAGTGGTTAACTGGGGCAAGGAATGGGCTGCAAATTCTAATGCCTTCAAGATTAAACTGCTTTCATTATATCACTATAGAGAACTATTTTGCCATCAGCACGGCATGGCTGATACTAACCTCCAGGAAAGCAACTAATTGGAGCGTTTATATTGAATAAATTGTTAAGCATACTGCTACTTTATAATAATAAAATATTGGATTAGTCAATGTTTTTACCTTAGATTCTAAGGAACTCTACTCAGTGGTTAACTTCGGCTAGAAGTGGCTTGCAAATTTTAACGCTTCCAAAAAAGTCTACCTAACATCATCATGGCTGATGCTAACCACCAGAATAGCAACTAATTTTGCCTGCTTAGTTACACTTTAGTTGAGCGGTTATATTGAATCAATCGCTTCATTCACTGTGAAGAAAGTTGGTTCCCTGTCTCACAAGACATTTTTTCTCGCCAGAGTTTATTTTGCACATGTATAAATCTACCATTCGAATTGAATACTGTTATACCTGATTCGGGGCCCCGGCATGTCTATGTCGTGATCTAAGGAAGAGTGTGTGATTTTACCGGGCCTGACTCGTTATCTTGACTTTAGCCACTTCCTTGTTTTTTTTATAACGTCTGATGTTCATACTTCCGGCTGTCCGAATTTGAAAACAATTGCTACACTCATTTCGCATATATTTCTATTTCATTCAATGACTAATCAAAAAACGGACCGAAATTTTTTGGTTACCTTGTACTTATTAATTTTTTTACGTTCAGAAAGGTTAATTGATTACTGTTTTATTCTTCCATTTTGAATTAGGTCAAAGGTCAGGCAGTATTTGTACCGCACTCTGGTTTATGAAGATGTCATTTGGGTATACTACTGGCTTTAGCTTTAGCTATTTTCTCTTAGTATTACATGTATATGTTCACCGTTATTGGTGACAACGGTGGACCCATAGACATAGCCTTACTCTATATGTTAGACTGTATATGTCAAACTCTAGTTGGAAGGGCGTTGTCTGTACACAGAATGTAAATACTTCTATCAGATCATCCATGGGAATGTTACTGTGTTCTCCAAGGGAGGGGTTTGATTGCAATCAATCACGAACCAGTGTCAGGTCCTCACCTCTAGGAACTCTGGTGAACAGGCTCACTATAAACAGGCTTACTATCCGATCCCTCGACTTACCTGCTAGGTGATTGATTAGATCCACTAAAATTGCCCTGGTGAAGGGATGTCGGTCTCCTGCAGCTAACTTTTTCTTCTCCCATTTACTGTGTTTCCTCAGGACAAAGACAGTCATGGTCCTCCATCTATTCCTGTCCACTGCTGGACCTAATATATTTTGTCCTGTTATTTCTCCTAAATTCTACTCTGCGATCCATTTAAGTCCATCAAATGTCACGCAATGCATTTCCCTGTCCTTCTCTCACTCTATCTGCCCTGTGAGTAGCATATTCTCCAAGCAGACAAGGTGGTAATCGAATGAAAGAACAGCAACACGTGAGTAGATGAAAGAAGAAAGTATTTTTGTAAAAAGAATACATTTCTACATGACAGGGAATCTGGGAGCAGACTAGTAATTGCCGAACTAAGTCACCGATATCTTCTGCGCTCACTATATGTGGCTACTAATATGGTCAGTCTACATAGGTGATCGGGAGTGTGGGACATTCCATTACAACACCTCCCCCCTGAGCTAATTTTCCCATTAAATTTTGTTCAACACCTTTCCTTTTTGGGATCAAGACATAATTGTTTGACTTTTTTCTTCTTCCTCGTACTTTTAAGTTTCACCAATTTTTGTGCTGGTTAGATTCTAGGCACTACTGATTTTCAGGCAATTGACACTTCCGGCACTGTCGGGTTGGAAATACTTCCATCGATACTGGTGTAGATATGGGAACTGGTATTTCGAATGCGTCATATATTATCTCCATTGGTAATTCTTCACTAGCATGTCATCTTTCGTATGTGTTACGTCGGGTAACAGAATTATGTGAAATAATAGCAAACAACGTAATAGTATAAAAGTAGGTGTATTGACAGGAAAGAGGAGTATTTACAAGAGGTGAGGATTAGTAGAATACTGAACAAGGTAATTAGTATACAGTATTGTCATAGAGACGTGATAGATTGACTAGTAGAACACTTCCGGTGCAATACCGGAAATACCCGACTGACTCGCTCACTCGACTTCCTAAATCAACTTCCTTATTCGACTTCCTTCCCCGACTTCCTTCCCCGAGGTATAATCACTACTATTTATATAGTGATTCGAATAGTCCATTTCCGTGGAAAGGTGGAGAGCGCCCCAACAGTATATCTTGGCCTTAACTGATTTAAATGTCTCTTACATTTAAATATTCTTCCTTTGAGCATGTCTATCACTCTGCCAAGTCTTTTGGTGTTAATTTTGTCTTCCAAGAAGATTTTTTCTACTTTGATCTGTCTGCTGCTTTGTAAAATTTAATCGCAAAGTTTTCTTTTTCTACCACTATTTCGTTGCACTCGGCAACAGCCTGTCAAAAACTGCCCGAATTTTGCGCGAGAACATCAGTTCAACTGGTGATAAGCCTGACTCTATATTCGGATTGGGCGTAATTAAATCAGTCAGACAGTTAAGGGCCGTACGTCGTACAGGCTCGGGCGATTATGTCTCTTTCGAGACATGACTGACTGGGCAGAAGATTTTCCCGCAGTAGGTTGCCATTACATTCTGTGGTAGACTGGTTGACAACCTAGGCTATAGAACCCAATCTGTCCTGCGATTTGACCCATAGTTGGAGGAAGAAGTGATGGAATAATACCTTTCCCAATTGTATTTGCGCGTAAGTGAATGCAACGAATTTGAATGGAATTTGAACTCTGCTCTACGATTTCTCGTTCCGATCCTATATCCACTGCACCACAACGCACATCCTGAGTAGTTCTGTAAACCGCTAAAACCTTTTTTATACTCCTGTCGTGTTTCCATGTCTTGATTCTTATTTAGAGCTCTTTTAAAAGTGTCTACGAATCTTTCTGCTTGCCTATTTGATCTTGGGTGGTAAAGAGAGGTCGTAATGTGGTCTATGGATAAAAATGTGCAGAAATTCTTGAATTCTCTGCTGGTAAACTGTGTCCCGCTGTCGCTAACTAAACTTTTTGGTACACCGAAACGACTAAAAAGCTCATTTAGTACATTTGTACAGTTTGCGGATCTCGGATGTTTACACTTGAATATTTCCGGCTACTTAGAGAAACTGTCCGTGATTATAAGCAATCATCTATTAGTTCAGCGTAGTCGATGTGTAACCTCGTCCACAGAACATCCGTTATAGGATATAGCTGAATTTTCATTTCTGGTGCTTTTGCCGCAAGTTGACAACCTATACACACTTTTACTATGTTTTCGATATCCTGGTCCATCAGTCAGTTAGTTAAGTGCCATACATGATATACGCTTGGGCGATCATGTCACGAAAGAGACATGACTGACTTGGCAAAAGATTATCCCGCAGTAGGTTGCTATTGCTTTCTGCCGTAGACTGGTTGCCGACCAAGGCTATAGAACCCAATCTGTCCTGTTATTTAACCCATAACTGGAAAGAATAGACGGATTAATACCTTTCCCAAGGGTACTTGCGCGTAAGTGAATGCAATGAATTTGGCTGGAATTCGTACTCGGCTCCTCGATTTCTCGTTCCGAGCCGATATCCAATGCACCACAACGCACATCCTGGTCCATACGAGGCCAGTATGTATAGCTACGCATTAATGATTTCATTCTTGATATGCCCGGATCACCTATACGAAATTTTTTCAAGATTTTCTTTTGCAGTGTATATGGTATTACCACTCTATCTGCATATAATAGCACTTAGTCGCAGATTGAGAAAGGTGATATTTTAGATCCTTTTTTAAGTTTTTCTATCATCCATACATTTTTCTTCGTTTTTTTAATGTATTCGTCCTTCTCAGCTGTTTTTTATACATTTCTAGAGTCAGGTGTAACTCCCGAATTGTATTGCATAGTAGTACCGATAATTCTTTTTTAACCATTTAAGCAGCTATCAACTTGTCTTCTATTAGTTCTGCAAATTTTGGAATCAACCTAGACAAACCTTAGGCTCGTCCTACTTTTTTTCGAGAGCAGGTATTTCATCATAAAGTCATAGTTTAACAAAATTATTACCCAACGCTCTAACCTGTAAGCGGTGTACGTGGGTAAACCCTTATTTTTATCCAAAACTTAGCAACGGTCTATGATTCATCTGCAGTGCAAATTTGATTTAACGGATGAACCTGTGAAATTTTTTAATCGCGTAAATATTGGCCAGGTTTTCTTTCTCGATCTGGCTATAAATTCTTTCTGCAGGAAGAAGGGTTCTGGAAGCATAGGCAATGTGTTTCGTAGTTCCATCTTCAAACTTCTGTAGAATTACCGCTCCTACACCATAGTTTGCTAGCATTTTTTTTAGGGTCAAAATATGCTAACGATAAATTTGATACCAGGCAGCTTTTTATTTTCTGGAAAACATCTTCTCATTCTTCAGACCAAATCAATTTTGCACCCTTTTTCAATAGGTCATTCAGTGCGGCTCCAAGATCATACATTTTGGGAATGTAGATATTGTAATGTGGTTCTACAGAAGGATGCTGCGGATATCGTGGACTGAGCATGCAAGCAACGATGAGGTGTTGGAAAGAATGGCAAGTCACTGATGCCTCCTCAACAGGTGTTTACTCGTGCAACCAGACTGGCAACTGGATCCCACCCATTCACAGTCAGATTAGCCAAATGCAGACGACAATTCTACTCCTTCAGCTTCTTCTCTCGCACTTCCCGCCTGTGGAACTCGCTCCCGTATTCTTGCTTTCCTGACGGCTACAACCTCCAGAGATTTAAACGCAAAGTCAATACTCATCTACTAACCACTGGACTCTAGCTCTCTCCCCACCCCTGTATAACCTTCCCTTTCTCTCCACCTATGTATCTGTCATCGCACCTGCTTTCTCAGCTTTCTATTGTTCCTTTCTAACTAGGTTGTCCTCCTCACTCTTTTCTAATTAATCTTTTTACATTTATGTAGCCCCCTGCACATCAGTGGCGTTTCCGCCTTGCTCGGGGTGAAATGATAAAAAAAAAGAAGGAAATTAATACTGAGAATCAGGAAGAGACAACTGAAGTTCCTAAGACACGCAATGAGGAAGGAGAGCTTGGAGAACCTGATACTGACTGGCCAGATAGAAGGAAAGAGAGACAGAGAAGACAGCGGATAGCATATTTGCAGGGCCTGATCAGGTATATGACGGAACGGGGGTTGCCAGGAGTAACAGGAGCAAACATACTAAGAGCCACAAGGGATAGGGAGACGTGGAGAACCATGATCGCCTACGTCCTGAAGGGACAGGGCACATTGAAGAAGATATTGTAATAATTGGCCAAGTCTAAAAATGCCTGAAGATTAGTGACCTTGTTTAGTAGTGGCATATTTTTAATAGCTTTGGTTCTTTCCGGGTCCGATCTTCTGTTTCCGTCGATTATTTGCCACAAATATTTGATCTGCTTCATGATGAACTCGCATTTATCTGAGCTTGAAGCCTTTTTCATCAAACATCTGGAACACTGCGTTGATATGTTTTTTTGTGTTGTTGGTTGTTTTCGCTCTTTAGCAGGATGTCGTCCGGGCACACTATGGCGAATTCTAGCCCAACTAACATGATGTCTATTGTTTGTTGAAAGAAACTTGGAGCCACCTTTAACCCAAACAGGAGACGATTTGGCTTGTATAGTCCCTTGTGTGTGTTAATTGCTAATAACTTTGAGCAATGTTCATCCACTTTCACTTGTAGATATGCGACAAAAAAATTATTTATTTTAAAAATCAACTTGCCACTATTTAGCTTAGAAAAAATATCCTCCGGTGACAGTAACGAGTATATGTGGTCTTTTAGACAATTATTTAATCAGGTTGAAAAATCTGCTCAAACTCGGAACTTATTGTTCTTTTTTCTTACACACACTGCAAGCACAGCCCAATCTGATGACGCAACTTTAGAAGTTACACCCATTTTCTCTAATGGACCCAGTTCTTGATTTACGGAATCTAAAGCTGAAAATGGTACAATGGAATTTTGGTCTTATGTTGTCTTCAATTTCGAACCTCGGTTTTCTTGCATTGTCTCAGACCTTCAGAAAACACGCGTGAAAAATCGTTTTTCAGCTCAGAAATAATTTTTTCAATTTTTTCCAGATTTTTTTCTTCACTGACACGTCTATTTTGTTGCAGAATTAATTAACAGGTAATTCCCATAAATCAGGTAATTCCCATAAATCGAAAAGCATGATCCAATTCGTACCAAATAAATTCCTTGTACCTGGAAGAACATAAACTTCTGATTTGAAAGTCCTCTCTCTAAATGATACGTTGCAGTTAAATTCGCCACTGAAGTAAACACTTATAGTAACTCTCACAATAAATTAATTACTTTAACAATAAATTAATTACAATAACTATTCTTCTTCTTCTTCTTCATCTTCTTCTTCATCTATGTGCTGTGTCCCTTCAAGATGTAGGGGATCATGGCCTTCTACATCCCTCTATCACCAGGGGCTCTTATCATGCTTTCTCCAGTCAGTCACTTAAGTGCCATACGTGATACACGCTTGGGCGATCAGGTCTCGAAAGAGACATGACTGACTGGGCAGAAGATTATCCCGCAGTAGGTTGCCATTGCTTTCTGCGGTAGACTGGTTGCCGACCAAGGCTATAGAACCCAATCTGTCCTGTTATTTAACCCATAACTGGAAGGAAGAGACGAATTAATACCTTTCCCAAGAGTATTTGCGCGTAAGTGAAGGCAATGAATTCAGCTGGAATTTGAACTCGGCTCCCCGATTTCTCGTTCCGAGCCAATATCTACTACATCACAACTCGCATCATTTTGGTAGTCATGAGATAACTAATGACTACCAAAGACGCTTCGCGCAAGGAATGAGAATGAAATACCACAGAGATAGTAATAAAGGGTTCGGTTCGAAATTTCTAGCATCTGAAGAAGGCCGAGCGTAACACAGAGGAAACGTCGTAAAAATGGCAACAAAGATGAAGACAATAGTCCGAATAATGTAAATAGTGTAAATACTACCTCATTTCAGAAATATAGGCAAATACTAATTCATCTAATGCAATCCCAGAATACGTCTACCAAAGGCCGACAGACCCACTGGCCTCTGTGGTCAGTCCCCTAATCTGTTGGTTGGTGGTAGATACGAATTAATTAATATGAGATATCATGATATGGATAATATAAGGAAATTATACGAGAGACAACCGAATGTCGAAACGTTACTATACATGTCCAACTAGGTTTGTCCTTCTTTCTTCTCTTCTTTTTTGTTTCTCTCTCACTCTCCTACTATCTTTCTCTCTCTCTCTTTCTCTCTTATTCTCTCTCTCTCTCTCTCTCTATATATATATATATATATATATATAAACACACACACTACTGGCCATAATTATTAGGCGATCCCATTGTTTAAAAAAATTATGTATTTCATACGATTTTTTAGTATTTAATGCCAAGTGAATAATTGTAAATGAAAATACAATTGTCCTTTTGGTAATTTTGCACAATGACATGTGCATCAAAAGTATTTTTGTAAATATTTAATAATTGCAGTTTCATCAATGAAAGAATGAAGAAAATTTCGGGTGATTTGGACGAGTTCACCTTTGCTTTCTTGTCTTGTAAAATTTTGCAAAAGAATAATAACAAAAGAACCATTCTATTTTCATTTAGAATTATCCACTTGAAAATAGTATGAAATACGTCATTTCTTTTAAGAAACTAGGATGGTCTAATAATTATGTCCGGTATATATATATATATATATATAATTATATATATATATATATATATTACACAAATAAATTCAAATTGTTTAATTTGGAGAATATATATATATATATATATATATATATATATATATATATATTCTCCAAATTAAATAATTTGAATTTATTTGTGTAATATATATATATATATATATATATATATATATATATATATATATATATTCCCCATATGAATGCAAATTATTTAATTTGGGGAATAGCTATTGAACAGAAATTTAAAAACCTGTTTCCTCAACTCCAAGTCAGATATTATGAAAAAGTGACCGGAAACAATACATACCAGAAATAGTATATATATATATATATATATATATATATATATATATATATATATATATATATATATATATATATATATATATAGATAGATAGATAGATAGATAGATATATAGATATATATATTGTATATATATATATAGATATATATATATTGTATATATATATATATATATATATATATATATATATTATATATATATATATATATATATATTACCAAAAATATTCTAAAGATTGCGCTTGAAAAAAATGCAAGAAAAAATGGAAAGAAAAAGAGAAATGCTGACAACTGTCCGATCTACTTTTATAAAAAAAAATCGTTAATAAATTTAAAAGATTAAACAACAAACTGATAGTACGATTAAAAACGAGTTAAAATGTTCTGAAAATGATCATTATCTATGATTTTAGAAAAAAATCTAAATTGTCAAGACAGTCGGCCAAATGAAGCCGTACTTGTTAGCTGTTCGGTAATAGACAAAATATTTTTGCTGCCATGCTATATATACGAGGTCTGTTCTAAAAGTTAGGAGACCGAGGTTATAAACCAGTGTCACAAACAACTAATTACATAGTTCTGTTGTGAAGTTGTTGTGGCGAAACTTCGCTGATAAGTTGTAGTGACCGGTTTGGTCGAAAGTAAGACACGAAACAACAGATGGTGGGTTGAAAACAGTGCATTAGTATAGCAAGAACATATGTACAAGATAAGTATTAGTAATAGAAATACAGAAATAAGTAAGTCCGAACGGTACAGTTACGCTGCTTATTGCCTGATTAGTAGCTGGTTTTAACTGCGTACTAGCTGTCGTACTTAACTGTTTTCCCGAAATCAGGCAGGTAATTATAAATAGTAAGAGGAAGAGTTTATTCCTCGTAGAAGGGCACCATAACAGTTTCATCTTCAAAGTAACCGCCTCCTTATGCAATTTTTCATCATTTTCTACCTCATTGCTAGAAGGATTCTTCATGGATACCATTCATTTACGTCGTTATGCCCCATTTTAATGCAACCAGCCTACAGAACGGATCCCTCTGAAGAAAAAACAATCACACGGAGAAAGTCATAGGAGCAAAAGTCAGATGAATAGAGAATGTGTACCAGTACGGCGATGTGCTTTGAAGTCAAAGTCTGGTGGGTGCCCAAGACGTTGGAACAAGGTGCATTGTTGTGCTGAAGCAGCCACGTTTTGTTCTACCACAACATTCGTCTCTTCTTGCGCACTGAACGACGCAAATAGCAGAGTTGCTGATTTAATTTGTGGCAAATATTGCTGTGGACGATGCACAGAGTTTCATCATTTTTCAGATAAACCTCGTATATATATATATATATATATATATATATATATATATATATAATTTGAGGCCATCTACATTAAATCCAAACAACCCACCCTCAATAAAATCACGTTTAAATCTGGTCATAGCACATTACATTGCATTTAAATATATGGTTCTGTTATCATTTCGAGCTCTCACGCGGTGTGACGTCATAGAACCGCATTACAAATTAGCGAACTGCGTTTGCTATTTTTGGTAACTGCTGCCGTTGCTTTTATGTTAAGAAAAGATTAAAATCGTCGCTGATGGTGGATGTTTTTGTGTTAACGTCCTTGTAACCTCTCTAAAGGTGGCTCATGGGAGCCGAAAGCTTAGAACCAACTTAATAAAAAATTATCCAAATGTTGGAGTATCTTTGTCTTTATTTTCAACTGAGATTAAAGCCAAAATACGATGTTTAGAACGGATCATGATTAAACATAGCACATATTCATTGTCTTATATTTAACAGTATATGTTTAGAAAATGATCTCCTGCCTCGATACAATATATATATATATATATATATGTGTGTGTGTGTGTGTGTGTGTGTGTGTGTGTGTGTGTGTGTGTGTGTGTGTGAAATATATTAAAGATTTATTTTATTTGCTCAATTTATTCAGAATTGCAATGACACTGAAAGATTTATGTCCTCTTTTGACATTTGCAGCTTTTTCACGTATGTTTCTTCGTCGGAGACTGTTGATATTTGTAGTTTTTTTTTTTTTTTGCTATATCGTTATCAGTTGTCTTCCCCGTCAATACTCTAAGATGTTTTCCTTGAACATGTGAAATTTGCCACTACGTCTGTCGATTTCAGTTTTTACAATATTATGTACCGATTGATGGTGTTGCGATAGGTTCCCCTTTAGGCTCTGTTTTCTTTAATATATTTGCGGGTTTTCATGAGGAGAGACTGCTTTTAATTTCTTTTAGGTCCACGGTCTACTTCCGTTATGTTGATAACACTTTTTGTGTTTTCAACAATGAATCAGAGGTTGACCAATTCTTCATCCTACACAACGGTGTTCATCCTGCCATTAAATTTACGGGAGATTAAGAGGTCAATTTTTCTTTGCCCTTCTTTTGGTTCATAGAACATCTTTTATTACTTCAGCTTATAGGAAGCCTACCTTTATGGGTCTCTGTACTCGATGGGATTCTTTTCTTCTAAACAAAAAACAATTAATTTGATTAAGACTTTGATCCACAGGGCGTTAAGGATTTGTTCAGATGATACCTTGAAAAATGAAATTAGTTGTATAACTAGTATTTGTGTGAACAATGTTTATTCTTCAGAAATTGTTCAGTCAGTTATTCGTGGAAAAATTGCTGAATTTAACAAAATTAAACCAGTAACGATTAAGTTTCAGGTTGGAAAAACATCCTGATCCGACACAGTGACCCTACATTCCTAGCAGTGGATTTAGCTATTGACTCACTGTAGTGGTTCCACTTGAGATCAGAAGAGAGGGTAAGGTCGAGGAGGTGCAGATTATTGCTCTCGGGATGACTTGCTTGGTCCATGCTTATGGGAGGCAAGAGAGGTTGCCTGTGATGATTGACAGACATTGGACGCTTTGAAATTTACGAGCTACTTACCCCAATTCACCAGAAGGTGTAGATCCCTTTCAAGAGCAGCAGCGTGATTATGTTTATCCGTCATGCCGGGATTCTTTCTAATGCGGCAGTAAATTGTGGTGTCATCTGCGTAGATGCCTACATGGCTCTTGATCTCGTCTGGAAGATCCTTTATGTAAATAAGGAAGAGTGTTTCTCGCACTTCCCGCCTGTGGAAATCGCTTCCTTATTCTTGCTTTCCTGACGGCTACAACCTCCAGGATTTTAAATGCAAGGTCAATAATCATCTCTTAACTACATGACCCTAATTCTTTCCACACCGCCCTATATATCCTTTTCTTTCTCTTCACCTTTGCAACTGTCATCACACCTGTATTCCCATCCTTCTCTTGCACCTTTCTAACTGGTTTGTCCTTCTCTTCAATCTCCTAATCTTTTTCTCTTATGTAGCCCCCTGCACATCAGTGGCGTTCCCACCTTGCTCGGGGTGATATTAAAAAAAATGTCCAGTTCATCTTCGAATGCTGTGGTGGGTAGTGTTAGTGAGATCTTAGCCAAGCGAATTTTGTTTAAGATTACGTGAGTGTTATGATGCAGCCAATGTACGTGTTTTGTTTAAAACGAGATCTGTCCTTCTATCTATACGTGAAAACTTTCTACCCTCTACCCTCCACATTAACTTATCATTTTAAATATAGTTGTTGAGTCGACTACATAGGTAGAACGACGCAGCGTTTGGATGTTAGGATTAAACACGTGCCTGCTAAAATACTCAAAAAGTATTATTCGAATGGTGATAAGATTCGAAATACATACGGGTCTTCCATAGTGGATCATTTGATAAATAATCCGATTTGTGCTGCGGATTTTAGTATGAATTGGTTCTCCGTTTGCGCCAGATCGCACTCGTTGTTCCATTTGAAGGTGTTGGAGACACTGTTTATCAAGTACAGGCAGCCCTCACTTTGTAATCATAGAGAGTGTTTGCTTGCCCTTGCTCTGCTGGGTCTCTAGCATTTTTAGATGTAATTTTAGATGTAGATTTACCTTTAGTAAAAATCAAAGAATTTCCCCCCTTCCGTCCATTCATTTCTTCCATAACAGATTTTCTTTGCATAATTTTTCCCAGATTTTCAGTACTGATTAGAGGGGACGAAACCAGTCAACTGGTGTTTTTGTTTAAAAATTTGGTATGGCCGATTATATTAATTTTTTTATCTTTAAAGCTTAAATAACATTTTGTACTATATATATATATATATATATCTGAAATTATTTGTTTAAACCTTATTTTTAATCGATTTGAGTAGATATTCTGTTTTTAATCAAACAGTATATTTATATTTTATTTCTACTGACCTCATTATTTACGATAAATTTTGTACGAAAATGTGCGTCGTTCGGCAGGATTCCGGTTTTTCCGCAACACTGTAGGTTTACATACATATATATATATATATATATATATATATATATATATGTATATATATTGATGTGAATTAATAAATATACATATGACGGTGCACATATGTATAGTATTATTATTCAGGTGTTATTCAGGTGCAAAAGTACTGCTTTATTTATATATTATTGGAAATTAAAAAACAATAACAAGAACCCAATTATTACCTGGAATATCTTAGCTTATGCAAACCTAATGGCGGAAATGAGATAGATGTAACTTTTGACTTTTAGGAGACTTGTCATCTTAATCGTTTTTTTTTTTTAATCATTTCACTCCAAACAAGGTATTTCATTGGCACTATTGCGCATGGGGCTACATAGGGGAAGGTAAAGATGAGGAGTGGATAGGTGTACGAAATGTCAAAAGGAAGGTGATAGATGAGTAAGGATACCGAGGATGAGGGTTGGGCAGATGGGAAGAGTGTTCAAAAGAATGGGAGCGAGTTAATGTGTTAGGGGGTTAGTGTGTTATTGACCTTACATTTAAACTCCTGGAGATTGTAGCCGTCGGGGAAGCAATCACGTGGAAGGTAATTCCACAGTCGGGAAGTGCGAGAAAAGAAACTGTTGGAGTAGAAGTTGCATTTGCATTTTATCGGTTTCACTGTAAAAGGGTGGGATCTAGTTGCTAATCTAGTTTCTCGTGCAAATTCACATCTAGTGGGCAGCAGTGATCTAGGTTCATTGGAGCAGAAGCCATGAAAGTATTTATAGAAGCGACACAGGGAAGCCACGTGGCGCCGGTGAGAGAGAGACTGCAGGCGGTCTGCCAAGTTGGTAGCGATCATATTACAGACCCTCCGCTGTACCTTGTCGAGAAGCCCGAGGAGAATAGCAGGGGCACCCGACCAGATATGGTAGCAGTATTCAATGCACGGGCGGATGGTAGATTCAGACGGAAAAAACCTCCGGGCCCAACACAGAGAACCGACGTTCATAGCAGCGGATTTAGCAATGGATTCGATATAGTCATTCCATTTGAGGTCCGCTGTAAGTGTGAGACCAAGGTGGCGTAGTGTTTTACTCTCTGGGAGGCAAGCCTGGTCCATGCTAATGGGAGGTAGGTGCGATTGTCTATGATGGTTAATTGATAGTAGCTTTGTTTTAGAAGCATTAAAGCTTACGAGCGATTTCTTACCCCAGTCCACTACGGATTGGAGGTCCTTTTCAATCTCGGCTGCAAGATTAGCTTTGTCGCCTACACCAGATTTTTGGTCGAGGCGAGAGTAAACTGTGGTGTCATCGTACCTACCTACTTGGGAGATTATGGAATCAGGGAGATCATTAATGTATATCAGAAAGAGCGTAGGACCTAGGATAGAGCCTTGCGGGACACCTGCGTTCGTATGGTAGTTCTGGGAGACATGTCCGTTTAATACCACCTTCATTGTGCGGTTAGAGAGGAATGACTGGATTAGTTCAAACAAATGTCCTGTTATACCATAGATCCGCAGTTTGCATAGAAGGCCAGCATGCCAAACTCTGTCGAACGCTTTAGAGATATCCAAGGCATATATATCGGGCGTCACCATTCCTGCAGAGTGCCTGATATATGTACTCGGTGATGGTCGTTAGCATATCAGCAGTAGACCTGGTGAAGCGGAAACCATACTGCTTGTCCGAGAGGAGCCTGTGGGCTGTGAGATGCTGAACCACCTCGGCGTTGATAATGGCTTCGAACACTTTGCCAAAGATCGGAAGAAGGCTGATAGGTCGGTAATTTGTGGGGTCCGAGTGTTCTCCAGTGTTTTTAAATGTAGGAACTACAGAGGAAGATTACCAACAGGCAGGAAAACAGGAAGCAGATAGGCAGAAGTCGTAGAGCTTAGAAAGGACAGAGAAAAGTTCGGGGGCACATTTCTTTAAGACTATGATTGGGATTCCGTCCCCTCCGCTCGCTTTGTGAGGGTCAAGTTTTGAGATTATCTTAGAGACAAGCGTGGGTGTAATATGGACGTCATTTAGTTGAGCATCAGTTCTAGGTGGGAAGTCGGGTGTAGAAACTCCAGACGAGTCCAGTTTCGAATTATTCGAGAATCTGCGGGCAAAGCATTCAGCCTTGTCCGCTGGGGAGGTGAGGACCTCAAATTTGTTTATTAGTGGGGGTATTGCGGACTTGCTCTTATTAAGTACTCTTTTACAGACTCGCCAGTAGTCTTTGGTGCCGAACTTAGAGGATGCTATGTGTTGCTTTATTCTGGCAGCAAATAACATCTTAGCTTCGTTAAGTATCTTTTTACACTTATTACGAGCTGAAGCGAAAAGGGGTCTCTTTTGGTCCGACGCGTAGTTACGATAGAGTCGGAAGAAATGATTCCGGTGGGCAATGGCAGCTGAGCAAGCGGGCAAGAACCATGGAGACGAATGAGATTTAAGCTGAAATTTCCTGGCAGGGATGAAAACATCGATGCCAGCCTTAACCCAGGAGGAGAACTCGGATGCACATTCTTCGATGGTAAGACTAAAAACGTTGTTCCATGGGACGTCACAGAGGAAGTCTCGGAATGAATCCCAGTCTGCTCTTTGGTAGCAGTAGGATATTTTACTTGTCTGGGTTTCTTGGGTTGGGTGGGAGTGGAATGAAATGTTGACAGAAACTACGGTGTGGTCAGAGTTACCAAGTGGGCAGAGTTGTCTGGTAGTGCAAGAGTCTGGGATGGAAGTGAAGCAGAGGTCTAGCAGTGAGTCCCTTCCGTTCGGGTTGTCGGAGAAACGCGTGGGGAAGTTCACCACATGAGTAAGGGATTGGGTGATTGAAAAATTTATGGTGTGGACACAAGTAGGGTCGGTGAGAGAGTTCTCCAGCCACTTGGTGTGGTGGGCGTTAAATTCACCAAACACGAATATATGGGCAGAGGGATGGGAAGAAATGTCTTTGTCAATATTGTCAGAGATACTGTCAAGTAACGAACAGTCAGGAGAGGAAGGGGAGCGGTAGAGAAAGAAGAGATAGTGTAATATAATAATCTGGCCCAACCCGAGAAGGCTGAGGAAGCGTGGGTGTTTCCGGTCATTGAAAGGAACGGATGTTTGTTTGACCCTATTTCCGACAGATGCGGAAATAACTCTGAGAAATTACGTAGGCGTCGAGTAGGCGTCGCGAATCGAGGCAAAACTTGGAAGATATATAAAGACTGCGAAAACACAGATAAGTCAGTCTCCAGAAGTCGACAGTAGAAGAGAAGAAGAGTCTGGTCGGCAGTAGAGAAGCAGTTCACAGCTGCCCCCAATAGCATACATGCTATTGGGGGGTACGCATTCGTCATTCGTCCATTCGTCAACGTCGACCCTTAGAAGCATTCGTCAACCCATTAGAAAAGCGCTCCCTCAACTCTCTGTCCACTAGGCGACACGGTCCAGCGTTCATTAATAAAAATATTAATATATTTTTATATATACATGTTTGTTGTTTATCGATATACAACAATAGCTCATCGAGCTTAGAAGTGAGAGGCGGAAGCACATGAAAGAATGATCCGGGTATTCAAGGGATGTCGCCCTAGCTAGAGGAAGGTGTTCGCTGACATACACACCAAGCCCATGCATATGAACATTGGAGTCCTTCCTGAAAAGGGGAAGGTAGCCAGGAACGTCAAACTCAGAAGAGGGGATAGAGGGGTTAAGGATAGTTTCACATAGGGCCAAGATATCAGATGAGTTAGTGTGAAGGAAAGAATCAAGGAAGTTAATGCAGATAATCCTAATTATCTTAATAAAAATGAGTTAATTAACACATGTTCTCATAGAAAAAATCCTTAAATTCTTAGACTCAGATTAATGTAGTTTCCTTTACACATTTGGCTTTTATTTCTCTCTTTCTTCCTTACTTTCCTCATTTGTTTTTTTCTTTTTCCCGCAAATATTACTTTTAACAATTATGAATTATGTCCCTTTAATTTTTGCTCCCTGCATTGTTTTTTTTTAATTATTTTAATTTTTAATTTTAATTTTAATTTTGATTTCTAACCAGCCAAGCATTGCTGTGGCTCAGTTTGATTAAATGGAAAAAAAAGAAGAAATTTATTTACTAAACCAACGAAATAAATGGAATATCGATAATAATTAGTTGAAAAAAATGAATAGAATTTAAAAAAAAAAAAGGAAATGGATTTTTGATGTTTAAGCCCACCAAAATAGAAATAGAAATTATAACAGAAGGCTTCGTTTACCTTAAATATGCAGTTTTCCGATGTTTTCTATGAAATAACAAAGTTGTCTGTAAACGCGTCCGTATTGATAATGAAAGTTTTTTTATTCAGCTTTCATCGGCTCGAATAGACTTGCAAAATATATATTTTTTAATATTGTAATATATTTTTAATATAAGGTATATAAAAACACGCTCGTATTCGATTAAAATGCTATAATAACATTTCAAAACAATTGGTACAGCCATTTTCGAGATAAGCGGATAGTAACAAACAAACAAGTACATTGTTATTTATATAGCTTGTAATATTTTTAATAAAAGCTATATAAAAACATGCTCTTATTCGATTTAAATGTTATATTAAATTTCAAAACAATTGGTGCAACCGTTTTCTAGATTAGCGGATAGTAACAAACAGACAAGTACATTTTTATTTATATAGATTTTAAAATTTTATCTGTATTTTTACTTACAATTTTAATTTTTTCTCTACATCTAATATTAGAATATTTAAATTTTTACGATCTATAATTTACGCCCCTTTGATTTCTTCTCCCTGCATTTATATATTTTTATTATTGTTTTATATTTTAATTTTAAAGTTGAATTTAAATTTTTATCTGCATTTAGTCTGGAAATATTTAAAATTTTAATTTTGTTATTAAAAAACAGTGACTTAACTTTATAAGATTTAATTACCCTGAACATCAAGTGAAGTTAAATTTTATTAAATTGTCAGTTTGAAATATGCACCTGATGATTGCATAACGCATGAAACTCCGAGTCGTGCCTTTGACGTAGTGCAATATATATATATATATATATATATATATATATATATATATATATATATATATACATTTTTTCCTAACGAGTAGCACTACTCAAAATGTCATGCACAACACAATCTTCAGAAATATTCACTAACTTAAGCAAGGAGACCCTCTAGAAGAGTTGCAGAAGATGCCAAAATGTAGGTCGTGGTTGAGGGCAATAGCGATTTTATGGAATAAATTTAGTATTTCAAGATGGTGTGGTGTAACTTTGGAAAATACATCTGTCAAAAGAAAAACTTTTTTTTTTTAATCATATCACCCCGAGCAAGGCGGTAACGCCACTGATGCGCAGGGGGCTACATAAGAGTAAGCAGATTGGAAAAGAGAAAGCCGGAAACTACATCCTAACCAGGAAACAAGGAATGAGCCTCGTCACCTGTTCAATAGACGTGGGTGGAGTGTGAACCGGGCGATAGTTTAGTGTATCTACTCCAATTGAAAAAGATTGGAAAAGAGAAAGCCAGAAACCACATCCTAAACAGGGAACAAGGGATGAGCCTCTTCACCTGTTCAATTGACGTGGGTGGAGTTTAGTCTATGGTATTTTCATTTACGCGTAATTTAAACAACTTATCCATTGCACCCTGTCTCCAAATAGATCGATAGATCGATAGAGATAGTGGTATGGATATAATTTTTTTTTAATCGTATCACCCCGAGCAAGGCGGTAATGCCACTGATGTTCAGGAGGCTACATAAGAGTAAAAAGATTAAGTAGAAGAGAGTGAAGAGGAAGACGAACCAGTTAGAAAGGAGCAAGAGAAGAATGGGAATACAGGTGTGATGACGGTTGCAAAGGTGGAAAGAAAGAAAAGGATATTCGGGGTGGTGAAAGAACTGGAGTCAAGTGGTTAATATGTCAATATTGTTAGAGTGAGGATGTTCTTTGCATCGCGTGACAATCTGATATGTCCTTCGCCCTGGTACCTTCGTCTCATGATAATATATCACCTGACCTTAACGCAAAAATGAAGACTGCTTTTTAAAAGCTAAATTTTGTTGTTTCCTTTTACCTTTAATTCTTTACCGAAAATAACAAATGCTACCGCATGTTTCTGCCGAGATAAACGGGAAAAGAAACGCCAAAAGCTATTTTTTTACAATAAAGAAAAGAAGTTCATTTTAACTTTTACAAGCCAAGCCAATTTATTTGGGAAATTTAAAAAGAAAAAAAAGAGAAAATTTCCAAAGAAATGAAAATAGCTAAAAGGATAAAACTTATATATATATATATATATATATATATATATATATATATATATATAAATATGGCACTCTTTTTAGCATGTTCATATCTATCTAACTATTCCGATTAATCCACATCTATCTGTAATATATATATATATGTATATATATATATATATATATATGTAAGTTTGTTTACATCGGCCTATCGATCTAAGTTTGTTCATATTTATCTTTATATCTATCGTTGTTCATATCTATCTATCTATCTATCTATCTATCTATCTATCTATCTATCTATCTATCTATCTAATACTTTCCACTATCTATCTATCTATCTAGCTATCTATCTATCTATCTATCTATCTATCTATATATATATATATATATGTGTGTGTGTGTGTGTGTGTGTGTGTGTGTGTGTGTAAGTTTACTCATATCTATCTATCTATCTATCTATCTATCTATATATATATATATATATATGTGTGGTGTGTGTGTGTAAGTTTACTCATATCTATCTATCTATCTATCTATCTCTGTCTCTCTCTACATATATATATGTGTGTGTGTGTGTGTGTGTGTGTGTGTGTGTGTGTGTGTGTGTGTGTGAGTTTACTCTATCTATCTATCTATCTATCTATCTATCTATCTATCTATCTATCTTTGTTTACATCTCTCTACCTATCTATCCATGTTTGCTTATATATATATATATATATATATATATTCAACAATGAATTGAGTTCTTTCGGTGACTGGCTTTCTTTCTGGCACCGCTTTTATATAACACTCCAAAATTTCCATCTCTTTATTCCATGCGCCTCTGGCTTAGGGGTTAGCGACTCCGGCTAACACTAAATCGGTCAAGTTTCGATCTCAGAAAAAAAATTGATGCCCAGCTGCACTGATGAGCTGTGATAGAGCAAAACAGACTTGTATGTGGGTGATGAATGTATATATATAAGATTGTTTACATATGTCTATCTATTTCTCACCGTTCATATCTATTTAGTTCTCTCTACTATCTAAGTCTTTCAGCAAGTTCATATATATCTACTTTGGCCAAACTATCTACGCCAGTTTATATATATGATTGGATTTACTCGAAGCAAGACAGTAAAGAAGCCACTTACTAAGATACAAAGGTGTTACTGGGTGTGAATGAATTACAAAACAGAAGAATTACTACGGAGCGACAAGAGAACAGGAATGAGGAAGACAGTAGATAACGATTAAAATTGCATTTACATTTTTCAGGTTTAAAGTTTCTTTTTGAAAAAAAATTACAAGCAATCTAATTTTGAAAAAATATAAAATACGAGTAATACATTCGACCCACGACAAAAACACTTTTTACAAAAATGCGTCAATCAAACCTGATTCAACATCTGATTTCCCACAAAGAATACATCTAGTCGGGTGCTCCTGCTATCCACCTGGGGGTCCTTGACCAAATCCAACGGAGAATGACTATATAGAATCCTTAGCTAAATCCGCTGCTAAGAAAGTAGATTCGCTGTGCAGGGCTAGAAAGTTGTTCTCGTCTGAAACAATCCTGCACATATACAAATCTAACATCCGCCCATGCATTGAATATTACTGCCATATCTGGTCGGGTTCTCCTGCTACCCACCTAGGGGTCATTGACAAAATCCAGTGGAGAATCTGTAATGTGATCGATCCCGACTTGGCAACTAGGATAAGGTCGCTTTCTCACCGACGCATCGTGGCTTCCCTGTGTCTCTTCTGCAAATACTTTCACGGCTTCTGCTCCGATGAACTTACCTCACTGGTACTCCTTATATATGAATATCCTCGAGCCTCATGATTAGCAACTAGGTCCCACCCTTTTACTGTGAAACCAATAAAATGTAAACGCAAATTCTACTCCACAGCGTCTTTTCTCGCACTTTTTTTTAATCGTGTCACCCCAAGCAAGGCATTCCACTGACACTATAGCGCAGGGGGTTAATTACAGAGATTGGGTATAGGAAATGTCAGAAGGAGGGTTATAGACGACTTAGGATGTACATAGGGAGAGAGTTGGAGAGAGTGGGTGTGAGTTAATGTGTTAGGAGGGGTCTGTTGACCTTACATTTAAACTCCTGGAGGTTGTAGTCGTCAGGCAAGCAAGCATGCGGGAGGGAATTCCACAGGTGGGAAGTGCGAAGAAAGAAGCTGTTGGAGTAGAAATTGCGGTTACATTTCATCGGTTTCACTGTAAAAGGGTGGGACCTAGTTGCCAATCTCGTGCAAATTCACATCTAGGGGGCACCAGTGATTTAAGTTCGTCAGAGCAGAAGCAATGAAAGTATTTATAGAAGAGGCACAGGGAAGCCACGTCACGCCGGTGAGAGAGATACTGCAGGCGGTCAGCCAAGTCGGTATCAATCACATTACAGATTCTTCGCTGTATTTTGTCAAGAACCCCGAGGAGAATAGAAGGGGGACCCGACCAGATGTGGCAGCATACTCAATACGCGGGCGGATGGTGGATTTATATAATTGCAGGATAGATTCAGGCGGAAAGAATTTCCGGGCCCTGCACAGAGAGCCGTCTTTTATAGCTGCGGATTTAGCAATGGATTCGACGTAGTCATTCCACTTGAGGTCCGCCGAGAGTGTCAGGCCAAGCAGGCGTAGTGATTTACTCTTTGGGAGGCAAGCCTGTTCTATGCTAATGGGAAGGAGGTGCGGTTGTCTGTGGTGATTAATTGACAGCAGCTTAGTTTTGGAAGAATTGAATTTTACGAGCCATTTATTACCCCAATACACCACGGATTGGAGGTCCTTCTCAAGCTCGGCAGCGAGGGTCGCCTTGTCACCTTCACCAGATTTTTGATCGAGACGAGAGTAAACTGTGGTATCGTTCCCGCCCGTGGAATTCCCTTCCGCATACTTGATTTCCCAACAGCTACAATATTCAAGAATTCAAATGTAAAGTCCATAGTCATCTCCTGTCTCACTAATTTACAGCCTCTCTCTCTCATGCTTTTTTATCCGTCCACCCCACTCTCATCAGTATTCTCTTCTTTCTCTTACCCTCTTCCTGACACCCCCTGTAACCGGTCACTTTTTCTCATAACATTCCTCTTATGTGACCCTCTGCACAACAGTGGCAATAAAATGCCTTGCTTGGAGCCACACGATTTTAAACAAATATTCTATTCATACGAACCTATCTTAAAATTGTCTACGGCTATATCGTGTTGAATACACCGGTTCCCGTCCGATCACCGACGTTAAGCAACATCGAGCCTGGTCAGTACTTCAATCGGGGACCATTTGGGAATATCAGATGCTGTAAACGTAAAGACCAAGAATGGTCCACCGGGTTTGGGGATTGGGTGCAGTAAAAAAACAGTTTGTTACAGAAACAGCAACAAAAAGTTGCTGTCCTATGCACCATCTGGGCGTGATAGATAAATGATGATGTTCTTAAAATTTTTGTCGGCATTAAATAACCCATTGATATTTCGGCAAACAAAATAAACTAAACCAAACCAAATCGGCTATCTCTCCATCCATCTTTTTTCATAAAGACGTAGAATCAACAAAACCTAAGATTTGAAAAAAAAAAGTGTTAAAAATTAACAAGACTGCATCCAAGTAATTCATTTAACTTGGAATTTATTTTTACTTGTGGAAAAAGCAAAAAAATAATCAGATGTAAGAAATTCTAGCCTAAATTAATAATGATTGATAATGTTTCGTCCATGAATTACAGACAGCGTATTACTTCTAATGCCACGTATGAAAAACTCGCTAACAACAATATTTGAAAATGCCTCTCTATACAAATCACAAAAAAACCGCTCCTACCCACTACCATTAATATGGATCAGGCTAGTCTCCCTGAAAGCAAAATCCCTTCTCGGGTTAACTCTCACAACAGACCTCAAGTGCAATGACTATACAGAAAGCTAAATCCGCTGCTAAGAGAGTAGGACCAGGGAGTTTTTCTAGTCTGAAACAATCCTGCACATATATAAGTCTACCATCCGCCCGTGCATTGAATACTGCTTCTGTACCTGATCGGGTGCCGCTGCTATTTACCTAGGGGTCCTTGACAAAATCCAAAGTAGAATCTGTAATGTGATCGATCCCGACTTAGCAGCTAGGATACAGTCACTTTTTCACCGGCGAACTGTGGCTTCCCTGTATCTCTTCTACAAATTCTTTCACGGCTTCTGCTCCGATGAACTTAGCTCCTTGGTGCCCCTTTATATGAGTTTACTCGAGCCACAAGATTAGTAACTTTCTTTGTAAACAAATCCTTCGAGATAGAGGGGTAATAATCGTCTATGTTGAACTGGATAAATAAGCATTTATGTTTGTCGTTGATTTGTTTGAATAAATATAAGATTTCAGTAGCATTAATCCATGTGTTATTCCAATATTATGTTTGGTTTGTCGGTTGACTCTCTCTAGAATTTGTTTATTAATTCTACCAATTTCAAAAGTAGTTAGGATCCGTAAATACATACATAGCATACTGAATATGCACTGAGGTGAAACAAGTATTTGGACAGTAAAATAATGGATTTAGAATCATAAATTGAAATAAAAGCATTGTCTAGAGCTCACTATATTCGTAAAACAATTATAAATGCAAATAAACAGCAAAAATAAATTATTTGATACGTATATATATATATATATATATATATATATATATATATATACAAATTATTATAACAGGTAGTGAAAAAAGTATTTAAACAGTTTATTATCTATTTACAGAGCCAAATATATATATTCTATCAAATAAAACTCCGAAAACTACATTCGTTGTATGGCCATTTCAGCGAGAAATATGTCAGCAACGATCAAAAATTCACATACAGGAAGATTACTCAAAATAATATCATTCACAGGAAATTTACATTAAAAAGAAGAATTAAAAAATAAAGGGAAGGGAAGTTGAGAAAAAATACATAAATTTAAAAAGTTGTCGTCTAGACATTGATAAAGAGGGCAGGGCAGAAAGGGAAAAATGAAACTCAAGACTCGATTACAGAAGAAGACGTTTAGATTAATCTTCTTCTATGTGCCCTGTCCTTTCAGGACGTAGGCGATTATGTTTCCTCACGTCTCCCTATCCCTTGTGGCTCCCAGTATGCTTGCTCCTTTTACTCCTGGCAACCCCCGTTCCGTCATCCACCTGATCAGGTCCTGCAAATATGTTATCCGCTGCCTTCCTCTGTCTCTCTTGCCTTATATCTGGCCAGTCGGTATCAGGTTCTCCAGGCTTTCCTTCCTCATTGCGTGTCCCAGAAACTTCAGTTGTCTCTTCTTGATGCTCAGTATTAATTTCAATCAAAATTTAACCGTATCACTGGAATAAAAGTAGCGGAAGGAAAGGAAAAACAAAAATGGTTTAAGCAGGGAAAAAGTCAAAGGAGAAATAAGAAATAAAAAATAGAATAAAAAAGGGGGAAAAATCTTCGGTAGCCATGATAACGAATGCCGGTTTCAGAGGATGAAGAGAAAGGATAGGTATATAAAAAGAAATCAATTTATCAATGTCTTAAAGACAAATTTTTAACTTAATTTATTTTTTCCTTAACTTCCCCTCCATTTTCTTTTAATTTTTTTTTTATTGTAAACTTCCTGTGTATGAAAATATTTTGAGTAACATTCCGCTATGTGAATTTTTTATTACCATATTTGCAATAAAATTCTTATTTTTTGATCGTCCCTGGGGAAGCGAGATTTTTCTCGCTGAAATAGCCATACAACGAACGTAGTATTCAGAGTTTTATTTGATATATATATATATATATATATATATATATATATATATATATACTATAGTCATCCGCAGACAGATCTGTTTCGCTGGATCACAGCTCATCCGTACGGTTAGACTCCGATCGCTTCCTAACCCAGCATTGAAAACCCTAGGCCACGAGCGTCCGGTAGAAGAAGGCAGCCCTTTTAGCGCGTATATCATTACACACGTCCAATAGCTAGAATGCTCTAATTCATTATTGAATGGGCGATGCGTATATGCCGGAGTAGCTACTGTTTTCATAGCCTCCAACTCTTCCAGAGTGCTCAATCAGGGTGTAAGAGCGTAAATACTATAGTCATCCGCAGACAGATCTGTTTCGCTGTATCACAGCTCATCAGTACGGCTAAACGCCGATCGCTTCCTAACCCAGGTTTGAAACCCGACCGAGCGTCCGGTAGAAGAAGGCAGATCTTTTAGCGAGTATATCATTACACACGCCCAATAGCTAGAATTCTCTAATTCATTATTAAATGAGCGATGCGTATATATATATATATAATGGTGTTTAATTGTGATAATGTTTAGCGCCAAGGTTGTTGTATTTTTCAGTGGTTTTACTAATAAAATGTATTTTTGACAAGCAAGTATGTTTATCGAACTTTTCGATATTTGGATGGAGATAAAGCGTAGATAAGTACAAAAATTTGACTCTGACTGTTCAGCCTCATGCTGAACATATATATATTCAGCATGATTTTTTTGCTTTTTTTAGTTTTACTTTTATTTCCTAAGTCTTTATTATTTGGTCTATTATTTTTTATTTAAAACTTTATTTAAAACCTTTTCATATCTATCTATCTATCTATCTATCTATCTATCTATCTATCTATCTATCTATCTATCTATCTATGCACCCCAAGCCTTGTACGCTTGCCCTCTGACCTGATGCACAGATGCCGAACCCTTCTGGTTCTCCATTCTCGATGCCCAAAGTAAAAGGGTCAGAGAACCGAGGTCTTGTAAATAAAATGAATGAGACAAACTGCCGGTACTTGCCCCCGACAGAACGATTGAAAGCTGGAAAAGATAGAACGTTGATGGGATCAACTGATATCCCCGGAGCCAATGAAAGACAGGGAAAACGGGAGAGCGCAAAGAAAATGATGAGGAGGGGTGAACAAAAGCTAATATGAGAGAGAAGAGAGAGAAAATAGGTAAGATTGTAAATTCAATGTCAAGAAGAAACAATAATAATTTTTAAAATAAATTAATAAAAGGAGAGAAAGACTATATTGAAAAAAAGAAAGAACGTATCTGTCACGTATATTTCTATCAAAGAATGATAAAAAGAAAAAACAAAGGATCTCTCTATCTATCTATCTATCTATCTATCTATCTATGTCTATTCATATCTATCTATCTATCTATGTCTATTCATATCTATCTATCTATCTATCTATCTATCTATCTATCTATCTATCTGTCTATCTATTTCCGTCTGTTCATGCTTAAAGACATAGGCAAGTGGATATAGATGTTGGTTAGTTCCTGACTTGACTCTTAGAGTCGTGAGTTCAATGCCAGGCTACAGCAGTAGGGAGCAAGTAACTTGCAGGGTTAGAGGGAGATAATTCATGACTTCCAATCGAAGCTTTACGCAAGGATTGAGGATGATATACCCCAGTGATTGCAATAAATGGTTCGGTTCGAAATTCTTAGCACCCAATGAACAACGGCCTAAACGTCGTGCAAATGGCAACAAAGATGAGGACAATAGTCCGAATAATGTAAATACTGTAAATCTAACGCAGTCTGTTCATTTCTCTCTATCTATCTATCTATCTATCTATCTATCTATCTATCTATCTATCTATCTATCTATCTATCTATCTATTTCTGTCTGTTCATACCTATCGATAAATCTAACCCAGTCTGTCCATTTCTATCTATCTATCTATCTATCTATCTATCTATCTATCTATCTATCTATCTATTTCCATCTGTTCATACCTATCGATAAATCTAATCCAGTCTATCTATCTATCTATCTATCTATCTATCTATCTATCTATCTATCTATCTATTTCTGTATGTTCATATCTATCAATAAATCTAAGCCAGTCTGTCCATTTCTATCTATCTATCTATCTATCGATTTCCATCTGTTCATACCTATCGATAAATCTAATCCAGTCTGTCTATTTCTATCTATCTATCTATCTATCTATCTATCTATCTATCTATCTATCTATCTCTCTATCGACTTCCGCCTATTTCTACACATCAAAGAAGAAAAGAAAGGATGACGATACCAAGATAGAAGCTACCTTACGTTGTGTAAAAAAGGACTGAAATCGAGATGCCAGGGCAGGTCCGATATCATTGCAGATTCTTCATTGGATTTTATCAATAATTTCTAAATATACAGAGCAGAAGAACCAGACAAGACGTGGGAGCAGCAGTGAATGCAGTTTTTGCAATGATAAGTGTGAAAAATTAAAATTAAAAAACATATGAGACGAACGATAAGAAACGAGAATGCTTTAAGTAAATAGAAAGTGACAATAATTTTCTGTGATGTGTAAGGAAAGAGTGTCAGGAGAATATAATACGCACAAGACATTTTTTACTACTGTCCGCCGATGACAAGGCTCAAGAGATACTTAAGATAGAGAATTACTAATTGAGATTGTTATAAGTGCGTAAGAGAAGGCAGCAAACTTGCCTATTATAAAGTTATGTACGATAGATAATGGTAGATTCTAGATTTGAAGAGGTGAAGGTTGTAGTGATCAGAGATTCTAAAAATAGCTGAAGTAAATCTTTTTTCTTCTTCATGTGCCGTGTCTCTTCAGGACGTAGACAATTATGGCCGTCTACTTACCCTGTCCCTTGACGCTCTTACTATTTTTCCTCTTGGTATCTCTCCCATACCGTGCTCCCTCATCCGTTTGCTCAAGTCTATAAAATATGCCTCGCGTTGCTTTCGTCTGTCTCTCTTTAGTTCTATCCGTCTTGTGAGTATCAGTTTCTCCAGACCTTCTTTCCTCATTACGTGTCCCAGAAACTCCATCTGTTTCTTCCTGATATTAAGTATGAGTTTTTGGTAAATTTTTGTTTTGTTCTCCGAAGGCCTTTACCCCTTCAAATCTTTCCAATACATCCTTAATTCCGTGCAAATGTATATGCTGAACTGAAATCGATCATTGTTTATAGAAGAAACGTACATTTTTTCATGTTATCGACCAAAAATAAATCGGACTATATCTCACCACTTACCACCGTTGTCATTTCTGATTCACCGCTGAATGAACTGAGGCATAGGATACTGAATTCGTTCTGTTAACTTCCTTTGGCAGCAATTACTCCGCGATTTGTTGTGTTTCGGAACTCATTTTCCGCGCATTAATCGCAAATTGGAAGTAACAAGACCGAGAAATCGTAAAACTACGCTTGAATTCAGTCTGCAGTGAATAACATTTTTGAACCGTGGTTACGGGGTGAGAGAAACGGCGACAAGAAGTTCCATATTTTTCTGCTCGATAAAATGAAAAAAAAGGTAGGTTTCTTCAATAAACAATTACCGATTTAAGTTCATCATATACATTTACACGGAAATAGGATGTTTGGAAAGATTTGAAGGGGTAAAGGCCTTCGGCGAACAAAACAAAAAATTACCGAGGTTTTTTTTTTCTCGTTTACCTTATTTCCAACACCTCGTCGTTGCTTAGGTGCTCCGTTCATAGTATCCTCAGCATCCGTCTATGGAACCAGATTTCTGCTGCCTGGAGACTCGCCTTCATCCTTGAAGATATCGTTCAACATTCGTTGCCATACGGAAGGACGTATATCGCATAGCAGTCCAGCACTCTTTAAAAAATCAGCAAGTAAATAAATTGATAAATTAATGTGAACAAAGGAATTTCAGGGGCAAGCCATTTTCTTAATCTCTTCACACAGAGAAAGCTGTAACGTTTTGCCGACAGACCACGAAGAAGTCTCCGCCTTAATTTCAAAACGTGGATCGTATTGTCCAAATCTTTTCATTTCTACTGGAAGACACCATGTGTAGATATTGGAAAAGTGTTTTATAACTGGTAAGATACGAGATTTAATGCTGAGTACGATGTCTTCTTCTTCTTCTTCTTTTATGTATCTTGTCCTTTCAGGACGTAGGCGATCATGGCCTTCCATGTCTCCCTATCCCTGGTGGCTCTTAGCACGCTTTCTCCTGTAACGTCTCTAAGCCCCCGTTCTGTCATCCAACTGCTCAGGCCTTTTAAATATGTTATCTGCTGCTTTCCTCTGTCTTTTTTCCCTCTGTCTGGCCTGTTAGTATCAGGTTGTCCAATCCTTCCTTCCTCATTGCATGTCCCAAGAACTTTAGTTGACTCTTCCTATTGCTCAATATTAATTTCCTTTTCGTTTCCATCATTTTCAAAAACTCGTCATTGCTTACATGCTCGGTCCAGGATATCCGCAGCATCGTTCTGTAGAACCACATTTCAGCTGCTTCAAGTTTTCCATTCATCTTTGTTGATATTGTCCAACATTCGCTGCCATATTGAAGAACTAACATCACATAGCAATCCAGTACTCTCTTCTTTGAGAGAGAGAGAGAGAGAGAGAGAGAGAGAGAGAGAGAGAAATAAAAAACCCTCCCTAAAAAAACAATATATATATATATATATATATATATATATATATATATATATATATATACTGTAATTTACTGTCATGCCCAAAACCTGAACCATGCTTCATTATCTTTGATCTTGTGTATATATATATATATATACACACAAGATCAAAGATAATGAAGAATGGTTCAAGTTTTGGGTATGACAGTAAATTACATTGGGCAGTGAGGCACCTGATCGGGAGGTTTTGCAAAAGAAAGTCGTGGGAAAACATAATGAAAAAAAAAGTTATTCAACGAAGCCAAACATTATTATACGAGAGTATTATGCTTATACGAGAGTATTGTGCTTATACGAGAGTATTATGCTTATACGAGAGTATTATGCTTATACGAGAGTATTATGCTTAAATAATACAATTATAATTATTATGCATTATCCTATTACAATTATGAAAATACGGTTATTTGATTTTATTTATTTGATTTTACTGTCGTTCCTATTGATCATGTTGATCTGATTAGTTGTTAATTAATTAAAAAAATATTATTGTTCCTATCATCACTAATCCTTTGAACAAAATTGTCAATAAAATGTAATGGAAAGAGAAAGACTTCACATTCGGTTAACAAAGTTTACAATTTATGACGTATCATTGCTATGGAATAATAATAATAATAATAATAATAATAATAATAATAATAATAATAATGTTTACTATTTTTAAGATAATAAGATTAAGCGAAACATCCTTGAAAATTGGAAAAATAAATAATATTTTACTTACTGATTAATTTAAAGAAAGCAGTGATATTATATATCAAAGCATATTTGATAGCATTTTTTGCAAACACACACACACACACACACACACACACATATATATATATATATATATATATATATAAACGTTATTCATTTGTTCTTTCATTTGTTCGTCTATTTGTATATTCAGTTATTTATTCACTGAACTCAACGAAAATACTTAGCCTTATCTATAATTAATATCGTAGACTCTCTAAGAAAAAATATCGTCGTTATTGTAAGAAAAACTTCTTTCGAAATATCTACTACTAATATCGTAATCTTTAAGAAATAAATGAAAAATAATACAGATAAAAAAGTTGATTAATCAATCAAGATTTGAAGAAGAACAGATAAATTAAATATTACTACTACTACTAACAATAATAATAATAATAATAATAATAGAAAGAAGGAAAAATGATTTAAGTTAAAATAGTAGTAAAAATAACATTTCATTCAGATTTACGTTTTTTTTAAATAAAATTTTCAGAAGTCTCGATAAAACACCTCATTCTCGTTGTAATGCTAATTCTTCTTCTTCTTCTTCTTCTTATTATTATTATTATTATTATTACTATTATTATTATTATTATGTTGTCATTTTCCATGATATTTCGATTTCTGCTTTGGTCGCACTACCTGCCAAGTCTGCGGGAAGACCTAAGGCAGGTCGTGGTGTGTTGTTATGGCTCCATTTCATATTTTTCTATCTCCCCTAACATCCTTAGCATTACATAGACAAAGTTCTCCTTAGTGTGTGGACTGTACTTAGCAAGACAATTGTTTGTATATCTCTTAAGCTGGGGTTTCCAGGGATTCTTTCAATGAGTTGTTTTGATCCATTTTCTATCATTCCAAGTGCACCTACTATCACGATTCTTGTTTTCAATTTCCACATTTTTTCTACTTCAATTTCCAGGTTCTTATACTATGACAATTTTTCGAATTCTTTGGTTGCTATGTTACAATCTGTTGGACAAGCCATATCAATTAATAAGCAAGTCTTTTCTTTCTGGTTTTTAACAATAATGTCCGGCCTATTTGCTTCAATTTTCCTGTCTATGTAGATAGTGTAATGCCATAGAATGGTGACATTTTCTATTTCTTTAACCGGTGCAGGGTGATGTTCATACCAGTTTTTGTTAACACATTTTCCATAGTGTTTTCACATTGTCCAATGCAAATATTGCCCCACTCTATCGTGACGACTTTTATATTCATTTGGGGCAAATAGAGAACATCCTGAGATTAGATGGTCTATTGTTTCTTGGTATTTATCACAGAACCTGCATTTTGGATCCACATTATTATGCATAATATTTGCCTGAAAGTTCCTAGTGAAAAGACTTTGGTTTTGCGCTGCAAGAATAAAGCTCTCAGTCTCAGACTTTAATCCAGATACACGTAACCATCGATGAGTATTAACGTTATCAACATTGGATTTATTAGTACGTTCTGGATATTGGCCATGCAAAGGTTTGTCTTGCCAGCGTTGTTTCATCTGTTCAAGAGCTTTATCCTTGGCTTTCTTTTTCATATTTTTTTGCCGCAATAGTTGGTTCTTGGCTATTGTTTTGCTTCCTATAGAATCTACTAAATTTCAATCTTGTTTGTATTTTATGCCTTCTTTCATTACTGAATATTTTTTTTCTTTCTGTTTTCATGTTGTTTAACTAATTTTATCATTCAGTCCTTTGTTGTTTCTATGTATGTTAGTAAGCCAACAGTTGTTGTCTTGTATAACAATTCTAGCTGAATAAGACCTCTTCCACCTTCTTTACGAGGTATGTATAGACTGTCTACATCAGGCTTTGGATGATGCATCTTATGCTTAGAAAGAAGCTTTCTTGTCTTAGAATTCATTCGTCTGATATCGTTTAGAGTCCAGTTCAAGATGTGGAACTAAATTAGACCACTGGGATGGCAAGGCTATTATTTGCCATAATTCTGTTCTGAGAATTCAATTCAGTTTTTAATATCAGTCATAGTCTTCTATAGTACTCTTTTTTCTCAATTGGAGTAGATAGACTAAACTATCGCCCGGTTCACACTCCACCCACGTCTATTGTACAGGTGTAGAGGCTCATCACTTGTTCCCTGTTCAGGGTGAGGTTTCCGGCTTTCTCTTTTCTAATCATTTAACTTTTCTTTTTTTTTTCCTTTTTCCTTTTTTTTTTTAATTGGAGTAGATAGACTAAAATAACGCCCGGTTCACACTCCATCCACGTCTATTGTTCAGGTGTAGAGGCACATCCCTTGTTCCCTTTTCAGGGTGTGGTTTCCGGCTTTCTATTTTCCAATCTTTTCACTTTTCCTTTTTTTTTTTCAATTGGAATGGATAGACTGAACTATCGCCCGGTTCACACTCCACCCACGTCTATTGTACAGGTGTAGAGGCTCATCCCTTGTTCCCTGTTCAGGGTCTGGTTTCCGGCTTTCTCTTTTCCAATCTTTTCACTTTTCTTTTTTTTTTTTTTTTTCATTTTTTTTTTTAATTGGAGTAGATAGAATAAAATAACGCCCGATTCACACTCCACCCACGTCTATTGTACAGGTGAAGAGGCTCATCCCTTGTTCCCTGTTCAGGATGTGGTTTCTGGTTTTCTCTTTTCCAATCTTTTCACTTTTCCTTGTTTTTTTTTCAATTGGAGTGGATAGACTGAACTATCGCCCGGTTCACACTCCACCAACGTCTATTTACAGGTGTAGAGGTTCATCCCTTGTTCCCTGTTCAGGATGTGGTTTCTGGTTTTCTCTTTTCCAATCTTTTCACTTTTCCTTGTTTTTTTTTTTCAATTGGAGTAGATAGACTGAACTATCGCCCGGCTCACACTCCACCCACGTCTATTGTACCGGTGTAGAGGCTCATCCCTTGTTCCCTGTTCAGGTTGTGGTTTCCGGCTTTCTCTTTTCCAATCTTTTCACTTTTCTTTTTTTTCTTTTTCATTTTCTTTTTTTTTAATTGGAGTAGATAGACTAAAATAACGCCCGATTCACACTCCACCCACGTGTATTGTACAGGTGTAGAGGCTCATCCCTTGTTCCCTGTTCAGGATGTGGTTTCCGCTCTCGTAGCCCCCTGCACATCAGTGGCGTTACCGCTTTGCTTTGGGTGATGTGATTTTAAAAAAATGATCTTAGGTTATTTTTGTTTTGTTTTACGAAAAATATATGTGGAAGATATCATGAAAACATTTCTGACTTTAAGTCTCTGGTTGGTACCTGGAAGAGATATGTAGTGAACAAAACAAGTTCTAGATTTAAAAATTCAAATGCTAAGCACAGACTGACTCATTGATTCTATCAATTCATGTTATTTTTTCTTTTAATAAACTTATATTTTAAACATACAAAAGGTACATTTTTATTCTTCCACACATTCAAATCTCCAACCATCTGATGATAGCGAATAATCCTAAGTTGTAGGGAGCTCGGTTATGTATGACACAAGGCCAATTAAAAAAACATTAACCATCTCCCTACTTCTACAGATACGTGTACAACAAAAATACAAATAAATAACAAAAGTAATAAAAATGTGGTACATGAGAACATTAATATTTCTAGTTTTAGCCCCCACAGATTGATTGGAAAACGCTCATTGAAGGGATACCTGGTAGCCCTTGTCTTAAAGAAATACATAAGTTTGTATTTACAAGTACAGCTCACACTTTACGAAGAGGTTTATCTATGTAAAAGAACTGAGCTTAGATATTTTTTCTGCTTTTTATTTATTTACTAGCATTATAGCCCGGCGTTGCTCGGGTGTAACGAAAGCTTTAAAACTAATCCATGGTCCTGGAGCTCAGACTCTTTGGACGTTGGAACGAAAGACTAAAAAGCAATGGTTGTTTCCAGTTAAAGCGAAACCGTAGACTGAATTAAAAATGTATGGATGTAAGTCAAATTTTGATTTCCTGGTATCGATATCAAATAAGCTTTTTTTCGTCGTAAACTGAATTTTGAAGGCTAAATAAGTCCTCTAAGTAAATGGTATCATGACTGAGACTAAGAACTACAATTATACCTACTTAGAGTCAAACCGGAAGCACAACCTAAAATAAAAGGGCTGAGAAAAATACATACATACATACAGATAAACAGACACATACACAAACATCTTGCCTTATATATATTATCGATTTTCTGCACTATTGTAAGAACTGCAACCTTGAAACTTCTGAATATCATTTCTTATGTCTTTGTCTACGAATGTATCAAATTTGATTAAAATCGGACTACTCCTTCTATAACCCGATTTTTTCGATTATCGATTTTCGATATTTATTGGGGGTACCTCGACACAAAACCTAGCTAAGAACACTCGCAGACGCTTATAGTACAAATGTGTAAATTTTCAGGAAACTCGGTTCAGCCGTTTCGGAGACTATAGGTAATGGACACACACACACACAGACACACAAACACATACAAAGCTCCATTTATAAATAAGTTTAGATTTTTTTTTCTACAAAAACGATTAGTAGAAAATGTCGTAAAGCCATTACTAAACTTAGGTCTTTGGTTGGGACCCGGAAAGAAAATAAATATACAAGAGAAACAAGGGAAACAACAACAACAACAATAATAATAATAATAATAATAATAATAATAATAGCAACAACAATGCTTATATAGTCGTGTTTTCTGCGATCGAAGTACGGGTGTTTTGATAAGCATTTTATGCAACGTAAAATAACCAAACGATTGTCAACATTAACAAAACCAAATTGGAAGTCATAAAGACACCGGCTCCTTCTACTGCTTCGTTCGATTTCGAAAAGGTGAAAATAAGAATGAAAGTAGAATAGAAATCGAAAGATGTGTGAATAAACACGAACCCGATCTGCATCACTCGAGAAAGCAGATGATAATCTTCCTTGTTGGTGAATGCTGAGAACCGGTGTAAACAACATTGTGCTTTGTGTTTGCTTTTTCCTTCTTATTGTCATTGTATTTGTTTTTTTTTGTTTGTTTGTTTTGTTTTTTTTTTTGTTTCTTTTCTATATTCTCTCCTCTTACCAACAAGCGGTGATATTTAGCGTCAACACCTGTGGTTACGTTCGTCTTTAGCAGCGGCTCGCCATAACATTCGAAGCCTGACTTTCATGAGTAGCAAAGCTCTTCTACTTGCAATTTATGGACAATACACTCTGTTCTTGTCTGTCTGTCTGTCTCTCTCTCTTTCTGTCTTTCTCTCTCTGTCTCTCTCTCTCTCTCTCTCTCTGTTAGTGTTCGAATGTCTTACGATAATCTATCCAAGCAGTACTAAGATTTTTCTTTGCATTGAAGCAGTTCTCCAAGTTCATCATATTAATAAGTAATTGGTCTTTACATCCGTAACAGCCACGTTTGCACCCTTTTTGTTCAAGCGGTAGTATGTCATTATTATCTAAACTTATTTATAAATGGAACTTTGTGTGTGTGTGTGTGTGTGTGTGTGTGTGTGTGTGTGTGTGTGTCCCCGATACATATAGACTCCGAAACGGCTGTACCGATTTTCTTGAAAATTTACACAGTTGTACTATAAGCGTCTGCGAGTGTTCTTAGCTAGGTTTTGTGTCTAGGTAACCCCCGATAAATATCGAAAATCGATAATCGCAAAAATCGGGTTATAGAAGGAGTCGTCCGATTTTAATCAAATTTGATACACTCATAGACAATGACATAAGAAACGATATTCAGAAGTTTCAAGGTTGCAGTTCTTACAATAGAGCAGAAAATCGATAGTATATATATATATATATAAATCGATACCAATAAATCAAAATTTGATTTACATCCATTCATTTTTCTTTCAGTCTACGGTTTCGCTTTAACTGGAAACAACTATTGCTTTTTAGTGTTTCGTGCCAACGTCCAAAGGGTCTGAGCTCCAGGACCATGGATTAGTTTTAAAGCTTTCATTACACCCGAGCAACGCCGGGCTATACTGCTAGTTATTAATAATAATGATATACTACCGCTTGACACTCTCTCTGTCTCTGTCTCTGTCTGTCTGTCTGTCTGTCTGTCTGTCTCTCTCTCTCTCTCTCTCTCTCTCTCTCTCTCTTCGTCTTTAATGTAAGACCGCAAAGAATTCCAGTTGAATCCATTGTATTCACTTACGCGCAAATACCCTTGGGAAAGGTATTAATCCGTCTCTTCCTTCCAGTTATGGGTTAAATAGCAGGACAGATTGGGTTCTATAGCCTTGGTCGGCAACCAGTCTACCGCAGAAAGCAATGGCAACCTACTGCGGGATAATCTTCTGCCCAGTCAGTCGTGTCTCTTTCGAGACATGAACGCCCAAGCGTGTATCACGTATGGCACTTTAACTGACTGACTGTTTAAAAATTCTCTAGTTCCAGGCTGAACATTACATGTTTGCATGGAAAATCGGGAAACTGGACAATTTGTAAGACACCCCGAATGTAAAATGTAACTCGGGGTGGTGTAATGGATCTAGATTTGTTGACATTTACACATAGGTCGTGCTTTCGACGCTCATAAGCTGCCTAAATCTAATTTCTATTAACAGATATCCGACTTTCTTTTTCACAAGTTTAAAAAACGACAAATGATGTGTGAATTTCTTTACGAGTCAGTCAGTTAAGTACCATACAAGATACACGCTTGGGCGATCATGTCTCGAAATAGACATGACTGACTGAGCAGAAGATTATACCACAGTAGGTTGCCATTATTTTCTGCGGTAGAATGGTTGCCAGCCAAGGCTATAGAACCCTGTTTGTTCTGTTATTTAACTGGAGGGACGAAACGAACTAATATTTTTACCAAAGGGTAAGTGAATGCAAGGAATTCAACTGGAATTCGGGTATTTGCCTGAAATCGAGATGCCATGTCAGGATCGATTACATTGCAGATCCTTCTTTGTATTTTGTCGCGAACCTCGAAATGAATACTAGAAGCACCTTTACCAGATATGTCAACAGTATTCAACAGGTATATTTATACTTATCCCAAGTGAATATAACGAACCCGACTGGAATTAGAACTCGCCTCTCGGAGTCACAATTACTCGCCATTATCAACTACCCTACCCACATATTCAAGCTTACAGAAGCTGGTATTCCTAAACGCTCACAAATCTAAAAATATTGACTGGGCTTGACCTTGCTTAACATCGGTGATCATACCGGAACGGATGTTTCAACACAAGCCATGATATCACGGTGTGTCCTAACTGTTACGTGTTAAGTGTAACAAAAGAAACAAAATTCATTGACCAAAACTCAGAGATAAATCACAGGCATTTAATTTACAAAACACACCAAATAAAATATTTACAAATATACAATTTTTGTTGTATTCAAAACAAGAAACATAGAGTTTACTACTGGCGAGTGTTACGAGGAGAGAAGGGGAAGGTAAGGTCTTAAATATCTTTACCCAGTCAAGCTGGCGAAGAAGTGCTATACTTTTTGGAAATCCTTAAATGAGTATATAAAGAATAATTATTAGTTTGGTCAATGAAAGTGTCAAAAATATGTATTTACCCTTTTTGTTCCATAAGGTTCTCTTTCAGGTTTTAGTTGATCGGCAACTTCTTAGAGATCCATTCGGCTTGATATAAATCCTTGAATCATAACCGGAGTTGATAACATCAGCAAACCCTGGCAACAATTAACTACGCTCTGCCCAAAACCTATTTTATAGGGGCTAACACCTAATTTACATATTTCTAGAACCTTTCGAATTCTCTCGAATCTACTGGAATATTTTGCATCTCCCAAAACGTTCTATGCCTAATTTCATCATGAATTAAAACCTTTTTTTGGAATAACAAGTATGACACAATAGAGCCCCTCATTACAACTTTTTAGACATTATTAATATTATTTTTATATATAAATGCATCCTCGTAACACCGAAAGTCTGGGACACTCGGTGAGGATCACTCCGGAATTATGTAGACCGTACAGTCAAGATATTGTGTTGCAGTAGATATTGGCTCGGAATAAGAAATCGCATAGCCGAGTTCAAATTCAAGTTTAATTCGTTGCATTTACTTACGCGAAAATACCCTTGAGAAAGGTATTAATTCCGTTGCTTCTCCCTCCAGCTATGGGTTAAATAGCAGGACAGATTGGGTTCTTTAGCCTTTGTTTGGCAACCAGTCTACCGTAGAAAGTAATGCTAATCTTCAGCCCAGTCAGTCATGTCTCTTTCAAAACATGATCGTCTAAGCGTGCATCTCGTACGGCACTTAACCGACAGTCTAGTCGATAGTTTTGCTGGGACAAAATCCCAACTCATCGTCAGTGAGGCTTTGGGCGTTGTTCCAATTGTCGATCACGCCATGCAATGCGCTTTCTCCCAGAAACTGTAAATGACGTTCGCTCAACATAGCTGCAGTATAAATCACTTGGGATCTGTGAATTTTTGAACAAACACAAAATACCTGAGCTGACGTTTGCAACAGGGATTGGAAAGACACTCTTGCAGACCAGCATACACGGATACGGATATGATCGATTAGATTATTAATGAAAAACTTCAAGCAACTGAAATATAGTTCTACAGAAGGATGCTGCGAATATCATAGATCGAGCATGTGAGCAATGATGAGGTTTTAGAAAGGGTAGAAACGAAAAGGAAATTAATACTGAGCAACAGACAGCTGAAGTTCTTGGGACATGATATAATGATGAGGAAGGAAAACTTGGAGAATCTGATACTCACAGGTCAGTTAGAGGGAAAATGAGACAGGTGAAAGCAGTGGATAACATATTTGAAGGACTTGAGCAGGTGGATGGCAGAACGGGGTTTTGGCGGGATAACAGGAGAAAGTGGGCTAAGAGCTACCAGGGACAGGGAGTCGTGGAAAGCCGTAATCGCCTACGTCTTGAAGGAAGATCACACATAGAAGAAGAAGAAGAAGAAGACGAAGAAGAAGAAGAAGAAGACGAAGAAGTGTTCGATTTAGCATTATGACTTAGTAGCACCTTCGAAACGCTCCAGGTGTCTCATATTATATTCGAATTTTAACCAACATCTTCGGGGCCTATGTTCATATTCACACTGAAAATTAAGAGCCGTCGATCCCGGTCAGAACTTAAATTGGGGACTACTTGTGTACTGTTTGCAACTCCCTGTTACTGGACGTAACCTCTTTTTTAAATTAATTCACCCCACGCAAGACGGGGCTACCACCACTTCACAGGTGGTTAGAACTCGAAACATATTTCGGCATTAAATATTGTTGTACACTAAGTGCCATACATGAAACTCATCCGAAAAAGACATAACTGACTGGGCAGAAGATTTTCCCGCAGGAGGTTGGCATTACTTTCTGTGGTAGACTGGTTGCCAACCAAGTTTATAAAACCCAATATGACATGATATTTAACCCATAGTTAGAAGAAGAAACGACGGAATCATACCTTTCCTAAGAGTATTTGTGCATAAGTGAATGCAATGAATTCAAATGGAATTTGAACTCGGCTCTCCGATTTCCCGTTCAGAGCCGATATTCACCACACCACAACGCACATCCAAGCGTTAATAAGCGATAAAAAATATAACCACTTAATCATGCAGATGGTCTTAAAATCACGAGGTCAACGTTGACGATCATGGCTCTCCACGATTTCTTTTTTCCTTTTGCTATCTCTCCAAAATCCTCTTTTCTCGTCTTTTTACACAAACTCGTGAGACAGATTATGGTGTTGCTTTTCACTGTCTCTTTATCTTTCAGTATATCCTGTGAGTGTCAAATTTTCCAAGCCTTCTTTACTCGTTATGTGTCTTATAAATTTCAGCCATCTTTTACTAGGGTTAAGAATAACTTTTCTTAATGTTTCTTTTTTTTTTCTTTTTTTTTCTAAACCTTTTATCATTGCTCACACATTCATTCCAGCATTCTTCTGTAAAACCAAATTTATATTGCCTCGGGTTTTTTCTTCATTTTTGAGTGTCCAGCATTCACCGCTATATAGAAGAACCGATACTAAAATATTAATGTTTTATGTGACTCTTGAAGGTCTTCTTTTGCTATTCCAGTGCGACTTTCCATACTCAGTTTAAACACGACATATTTAAAGATAAAGATATTTAATGATATTTAAATTATTAAACTTATTTGATTTTAGTGTCTAACATGTTTAATTTGCATGATGAAGTGTCCCTTTTGCTGACAACCATACACTTCTTTTTCTTCACGTGCCGTATCTCTTCAGGACGTAGGCGATCATGGACTTCCACTTGCCCCTGTCTCTTGTCACTCTCAGTAATTTTCCTCTTGATATCTCTTCTAAGCCCCGCTCCGTCAACCATTTGCTCAGACCTAAAAAGTACGTCTCGCGCTGCTTTCCTCTGTCTCTTCTTTCATTTATAAGACTTGTAAGTATCAAGTTCTCCAGGCCTTCCTTCCTCATGACGTGTCCTAGGAACCTCATTTGTCTCTTCCTGATATTTATTATCAGTTTTCTTCTCGTTTGCATCCTTTCCAACACGTCAGCGTTGCACATGTGCTGTGCCCATGGTATCCTCAGCATCCTTCTGTAAAACCACATTTCTGCTGCCTCAAGTCTCTCCTTCATCTTTGATGAGATCGTCCAGCATTCACTTCCATACAGAAGGATAGAAATCACATAGCAATCCAGCATTCTTTTCTTTGTTTCTAATGAGATTTCCCTGTCTTTCAGTACTCGGGATAGCTTCTGAAATGCGTCTTTGGCGATGTCAATGCGTTTTTTAATCTCGGTATCGCATTTTCCATCCTCTGTCAAAACACTTCCCAGTTATTTGATTTTTTTTACTTGTTTTATTTTAGATTCTTCAACTTGCTGTTGGCATATTGGTCTCCTCCTTTTGCTGATGACCATGCATTTTTCAGTTTTCTTGAGGTATATGGTCAATCATTTCTTTTCACTTTTTTTTTTTTTTTTTTTTTTTTTTTTTTTTTTTTTTGCTTACGGCCTATCACGTTGAATACACCGGTTCTCGCTCGATCACCGAAGTTAAGCAACGTTGAGCCTGGTCAGTACTTAAATGGGTGACCACTTGGGAATACCAGGTGCTGTAAGCGTATAGTGACAGGATGTGCGTTGTGGTGCAGTGGATATATGCTCGGAAGGAGAAATCGGTGAGCCGACTTCGAATTCCAGTTGAATACCCTGGTACCTTTGGGGAGGAGTGTTAGTCCGTCCATTCCCTCCAGTTATGGGTTAAATAACAAGGGTAGAACTTGGGGACCCTGCTCTTAAAAACAAATCCCAATGAATCGTGAAAAAGAAAAATTTTGTAAAAATAAAATAACCTTAACCCAAAAATCATTGGTTGTGACCTTAAAATGATCCCATAAGGATTGATAGGTCGTTAAGCCTCAAAAACAAACAAACAAACAATCACTTTTTTTCTTTTTTTTTTGCCAACTTCTGTAGAAGATCCTACATTTTCCTTTCCGTGTTTGCTATCAGCACTGTGTCATCCGCGTATCGGATATTGTTGAGTTTATGACCGCCAAGGACGAATCCTGGCAAAGGCTTTTATTTCTCTTATAACTGCTTCGTTGTACAAGTTGAAAAGATCCGGTGAGAAAACACATCCTTGTCTCACGCCCCTTTCTATTTTTACATACCCGCTGAGTTCACCCCCTATCCGTACACAAGCGGTTTGCTGCAAAAAGTAATTCTTGATTATCCTAACGTCTTTTCTGAAAATGTCGAGTCCCTGTGTTTAATTTTGTCAAATACTTTTGCGTAGTCTACCGGTCATAATTATTAAGCCACCCCAGTGTTTTAAAAAATGATGGAATTCATACCAGCTTTTAGTATTTATTGCCAGGTGAATAATTGTAAATGAAAATAGAATGGTTCCTTTGTTAATACCACACAATCAATAACATGTGCATCAAATGACTTTAAAAATATTTAATAATTACCTACATTGCAAGTTCAATGAAAGAATGAATAAAATTTAAGGTGATTCGGACGAGTTCATCTTTGCTTCCTTGCCTTGTAAAATTTTGCAACTTAATAATAACAAAAGAACCATTCTATTTTCATTTAGAATTATCCACTTGGCAATAAATAATAAAAATAGTATGAAATTCATTATTTTTTAAAATAAACTGGGGTGACCTAATAATTATGGCCAGTAGTGTATATTCTGCTTTCTTGCAATTGATTTTAGTCCTTTCTTACTACATTAAATTTGAAATATTTCAGCCTACATTTCTGTGAACCCTTTGTTCAAATTGTATCAGAATATAGGTCAACAGGATGTTGTTTCAGCGGTTACATGCTATAAATCAATCAGCTGTTCATCCATTCTGTTGATTTTTTTTTCAATAAAATATTCTAATGTTTTTAATTAATTTTTTTTTTAAATGAGATCTGAATGCCCCAATGCTGGTAATATATACATCCTATTTTCTTTCAAAAAGTCAAATCTCAATTTTTAGCACAGGTTACAAATCAACGAAGCAGTTCGTTAGTAAATTAAAAATTGATAATAACAACAAAAAATTTAAAATTCTTAATGATAAAAAACGTTAAAAGTGCATATTAATGTTTTATTGTGGTGAAAAAGGGATTAAAAATTAAAAGTAACTCTCTTCTCTTCTTCACTTTTACAGAAATTCGCAATGACGTGTAAAATCCTGATTTTGACAGATAGGAAAGGGGTTGACTCCGGCTTCGATTTAAATTAATTTTCTAGCCAATGGAAGGAAACGATTTGCAAAACTGAGGGAAAAGTTAACGTCAGTTAAAATTGCCTTTGGCTATAAAAGCAGAAAGAAAGTCAGTCAGATGGGAGCAGAAATTAGAGGCGAGACCGCAAGATATGACTAAAGAAATTTTAATCTGCCGACCGGACATACAAAGGTCCCGTACACATTCGTTCTCCTTCTTCACTCGTACCATTTCTTTTACCTCTTCTTCTCCATCCTCAACATTCTCGCAGTCAACAATCGTTTCTATCAAATCGCGTAATGAAGGTTCTATTGAACGTCATGCTTCCAGATCCTGTCATACGAATGTAGTTGTCTCTCAAAGCTTTATTCTAGGTCTAACGCTTTTTCTGACCTCATCATCGATCTCTCCGATGTAATCAAAACCCAAGTAGGTATCTACGCTGACAACACCACCATTTACTCCCGATTGGATTAAAAATCTACCGAGGCTGACAAAGCAAACCTCGCTGCTGATCTTGAAAAATACCTCCAATCTGTGGTGGACTAGGGTAAGAAATGGCCCCGTAAATTTTAATACTCCCAACCCGAAGCTTCTATCCTTTAACCACCCCAGACAATCGCTCCTACCCACCTTCAACATGGATCAGGCTAGTCTCATTGAACGCATAACTCTCACAGCCGACCTCAAGTGGAACGACTACATTGAATCAATGGCTAAATCTACTGCTCGTAATGTCGGGTCACTATGTCGGTCCAAGGAGGTTTTCTCGCCTGAATCCATCTTACACATATAAAAATCTACCATCAGTTCGTGCGTTGAATACTGTTGTCATATCTAATCGGGCGTGGATCCTGTTCAGCTCAGGGTTCTCGACAATATCCAAAAGAGAATTTGCAATTTCATCGACCTGGCAGCTTGACTCCAGCCATTTCTCATCGACTAGATGTGGCTTCCCTCTGTCTCTTCTACAAATATTTTCACGGCTTTTGCTCAGAAGGGATTAGCTCCCTGGTGCCCCCTTTTCAGAAATTTACTCGCGCTACCAGACTGGCAACTAGTTCCCACTCATTTACAGTGTAACCACAAATTCTATTTCTCAGCTTCTTTTCTCG
>JBBBDQ010002021.1:425000-497500 GCA_037127315.1 Ascarosepion bandense
AACTAAGACATTACAATTGTTGTTCATATATAAAGAAATAAATTTGAAAATTTTTATTCATGAATTTATGTTTAGAATCTCGTAATGAGATTCATAACTATTTTGAGAGAATCAAAACAAAGATGTCTTCCTCTTGTCGTTAGTTAATATGCTATCTAATGGCTGGGGAATATGTTTTACAAAGGGCTTTATTTTCAAATTTTAACCGGCATAAGAGTGTTCTCTTAATTTAATTTTGGGTTGTATTAATCTTTTTGAATATATTTTACAGGTTTCTGATATAATTTTGATAGTTTTAAATCATTATATTTTGAACAGTACGCATAAACAACGTGAAACAATAATCAATCTTCATCGATCTAAAATGAGCAACACTGCAATTGCTAAACAATTGAAAATTGATCGAACAACTGTGTAGAGAGCAGTCAAGCGCTTCAAAGAATTTCATAGCTACGCCGATCGAGCAAAATCCGTCGCCCAAGAAAGCAGAGAATTCGTGCGGCAGTCAAAAGAATAAAGGAAAAAATTAGCAGAAACCCTCGACGTTCAATGAGAAAACTGGCTGATAAAGAGAGTATGCCAGTCAGTTAAGTGCCATACGTGATACACGCTTGGGCAATCATGTCTCGAAAGAGGCATGACTGACTGGGCAAAAGATTATTCCGCAGTAGGTTGCCATTGCTTTCAGTGGTAGATTGGTTGCCAGCTAAGGCTATAGAACCCAATCTGTCATGTTATTTGACTTCTAGCAAGAGAGGGATAAAAAGGTATCATATTAAGTGGTAATTAGTGGGGGATCAGTTTTTTACTTCATGACAATAGAAAACCGATCCCCCACTTTATGCCCAGAAAAAGCCTTAATCATGTTTCCAATTATTATATTCAGTCAGTCTGTTAAGTGCCATACGTGATACACGCTTGGGCGATCATCTCTCGAAAGAGGCATGACTGACTGGGCAGAAGATTATTCCGCAGTAGGTTGCCATTGCTTTCTGCGGTAGAATGGTTGCAAGGCTCTAGAACACAATCTGTCCTGTTATTTAACCCATAACTGGAGGGAAGAGATGGATTAATACCTTTCCCAAGGGTCTTTGCGCGTAAGTGAATGCAAGCAATTAAACTGGAATGCGAACTCGGCTCCCTGATTTCTCGTTCCGAGCCGATATCCAATGCACCACAAGTCACCCAAATCAATGAGACCTATGGTTCATAATGACCTGAAGATGTCTTCATACCGCTTAGACCAGTGGTGATTTCATTGGTGATGGTTTCAAAAGCAAAAACAGATTGGTAAGAGTAAAGAAAATCATTCAGATGATCAGAGATGGCACGCAGCTGAGAGAAATTGCCTTTAGCGATGAAAAATTTAAAATTGGAGCCAAATTCAATCGCAGAAATGATAGGGCGCTAGCGAAAAATGTCAGAAAAAATCATAACCAGTCGTCAAGGTTCTCTAAAAGTGATATTACTGGGTGCCGTTTCGGAATTTTGGAAAAGATCCCTTATTTTTATTCCCGAAGACACAAAAATTAGAACATTGCTATGCAACGATAAGAGTCACCGAATAGCAGATGCAACAATGTTTTATGTCAACACAAGATAAAATCATCTTTGATGGTGGATATCTTTATGCTAACCTTTCTGAAGATGGCTCATGTGAGCCGAAAACTTAGAACCAGCATAATAAAAACATATCCAGATGTTGGACAATTTCTGTCTTTATTTTCACCTGAAATTAAAATCAAAATACGATGTTTAGATAGATAGATAGATAGATAGATAGATAGATAGATAGATAGATAGATAGGACCTGATTATATTAGAGATATAGATACATATAAAAAAAGCTGAGTTAGATATAATAGACAGAATTAATAATGGTTATATATCTAGGTATATAGATTCATTAACTAAAAATATTTCGTATATATATTTACATTTTATAATATATTGAATATATATATATATTGCACACGTATTTTCCTATATTAATATATTTACTAATCTTATACGCCTATACATATATATGCTTATATATATATATATATATATATATATAATGGGTTACATATCTTGCAGCGTACATGCATAAGGTTCCGTAAACCCCCTTCTCTTCCAGCATGTCAATTTGTTGATTGTATTCTCGAAGAAATTGTGTTTCGATTTTCGGGTCCCCTGAAGAAATCTCATGTCACATGCCAAAAGATGGCGCTTGTTTCGCGTTGATGTGTTTAGTACAGCGAATGGAATTCCACGTGAGAAGGCGAAAGAAGACGATGAAGAATAAGAAAATCGTGCGGGAATCAAACGTTTGGATCGGGGCTGAAATTGAGAAGGAGAAGGCGAGTTTGAACAAGTGAATGATGATTTTGGAAGAGATTTTGGTTGTAAGAAATAAAACAAAAACGAAAAAAAAAATAAAAAGATTGGATTTAAAGCAACATGAAAACAAGGAAATAATAAGTCGTAAAACGAATAGAATAGAAGGAAACTAATAAGGGCAGAAAGAGTAAATTGAAAGGAAAAAGCGTAAGGAAGAAAATATTGAACCAAAAATTATGACGAAAAAGCAAAAGGAAATATACAATAAGCTAAAAGGAAAGCATGCAAGAACGTGCAGATAAAATTGGGAGAAAAGATGGTGGCTCGAAATAAATAAATAAAGAAAGAAAGATTAAACTGAAACGAAAGAACGCAAAAAAAGAAGAAAGAATCTTCGTCAGAAACAAGAAACTGAATGAAAAAGCAAAGGAAAGAAGAAAAATTACGTCAAAAATGAATAAACTGAAAGAAAAAACGAAGGAAAGATAGAAAACTATGTAAGAATGAAAGAATAATCTGAAAGAAAAAACGATGAAAAGAAGGAAAACTACGTAAGAATGAAAGAATAATCTTAAAGAAAAAACAAAGAAAAGAAGGAAAACTACGTAAGAATGAAAGAGTAATCTGAATGAAAAAGCGAAGGAAAGAAGAAAAATTACGTAAAAAATGAATAAACTGAAAGAAAAAACGAAGGAAAGATAGAAAAATACGTAAGAATGAAAGAATAATCTGAAAGAAAAAACGAAGAAAAAAAGGAAAACTACGTAAGAATGAAAGAATAATCTGAAAGAGAAAACGAAGAAAAAAAGGAAAACTACGTAAGAATGAAAGAATAATCTGAATGAAATAGCGAAGGAAAGAAGAAAAATTACGTAAAAAATGAATAAACTGAAAGAAAAAATGAAGTAAAGATAGAAAACTACGTAAGAATGAAAGGAATAATCTGAAAAAAAACGAAGAAAAGAAGGAAAACTACGTAAGAATGAAAGAATGAACTGAAAGAAAAAACGAAGGAAAACTACGTAAGAAAGAAAAAAATAAACTAAAAGAAAAAGCGAAGGAACGAATGAAAACTACGTAATAAAGAAAAATATACTGAAAGGAAAAAGAGAAGGAAAGAAGGAAAACTACGTAAGAAAGAAAAATTAACCAGAAAAAAGAAGTAAAGGAAAGAAGGAAAACTACATGAGAAAAAATAAACCGAAAGAAAAAGCGAAGGAAAGACAGAAAAAAAATAAACCGAAAGAAAAAGCGAAGGAAAGACGGAAAAGTATATAAGAAAGAAAAAATAAACTGAAAGAAAAAGCGAATGTGAGAAGGAAATTACGAAGAATTGAAACTGCCGAGGATTGATGGAAAGAGAATGAACGAGTGCAATTGAATCACCATGAGACTGTAAACGGGAGAAATAAAAAAAAGAAATAGAAGAAAAAGTAGAAGAAGAAGAAGAAAATGAAACAACGGAAGGAAAAAGAAAAGAAAATAATGAAGAAAAAAGAACAAATGAGAAGGAAAAAGAACAAAAAAAAAGAAAAGAAGGAAAAATTACGAGGCAATGAAAAGAAGAAGAAGAAAAAGAAGAAAGAGAGAGATAAAGAAGGAATAAAAAAAACCAAAATGGCAAGGTTTAACCTTGATCTGCAAGAAGAATAAAGTCGCCTACCTGGTGGCTATGTCGGTGATGTAATTCCCACCAGTGTCAGTCAGATATCGGGGATTCAGCTCAGATTAAACGTCAGTATTTTGAATGCTTAGTCATAAGGCCGGCTATCAAACATCCAAGCTTGATTCGGAAATATGGCGCAACATATTCTTGATGCATCGATTTCTATACAATTTGCACTTGTGACGACCTGAGGTGAGGTAGATTTCGGTGTGAGTGATTACAAAGAAGAAGAATGAAATATGGTAATTAAGACGAAGAAAAGAAGAAGCAGGCGGTGAATACAACAAAGAGAACAAAGAATGAAAGACAATTATAAAAAAAAAGAAGGAAATTTGTGGATGACAAAGTAAAAGAAAAAAGAAGAACAATGAAAGAAGATGATGATAAAGAAGAAGAATGAAAGTGGGTGAAGACAAAGAAGTTGACGACTTTGAGGAAAAAGAAGAAGAATGAAAGATGATGATGAATGAATGAAAGCGGGTGATGTTGATGATGATAAGAAGAATGAAAGTGAGCACTGACAAGGAAGAATAAAAAGAATAACAGAAAGAAGAAGAATGAATGAATGATGATGATAAGAAAAAAAATGAATGAAACTGGGTGCTAATAAAGAAGAACAATAACAAAAAGTAGAAAAATAAAAAAAGAAGGTGAATGAAAAAAATGATAGTGATAATGATAAAGAGGACGAATGAAAGTTAGGGATGACAACCATCACGAAGAAGATGAAAAATATTGATGGTGATGAAGAAAAAAGAAGAAGACTGAAAATAAGTGATAACAATTAGAAGAAGAACGAAGGATGATGATGATGATGATGATTATAAAGGAGAATGAAATTTGTTGATGACATGACAAAGAAGAAAAAGAAGACTGATGATGATGACGATGAAGAAAAAATGAAAGTGAATGATGACAAGGAAGAAGAAGAAGAAGAAGATGATGATGATTATAAAGGAGAATGAAATTTGTTGATGACATGACAAAGAAGAAAAAGAAGACTGATGATGATGACGGTGAAGAAAAATGAATGTGAATGATGACAAGGAAGAAGAAGAAAAAGAAGAAGAAGAAGATGATGGTGATGATGATGATTATAAAGGAGAATGAAATTTGTTGATGACATGACAAAGAAGAAAAAGAAGACTGATGATGATGACGATGAAGAAAAAATGAATGTGAATGATGACAAGGAAGAAGAAGAAGAAGAAGAAGAAGAAGATGATGGTGATGATGATGATTATAAAGGAGAATGAAATTTGTTGATGACATGACAAAGAAGAAAAAGAAGACTGATGATGATGACGATGAAGAAAAATGAATGTGAATGATGACAAGGAAGAAGAAGAAGAAGAAGAAGATGATGATGATGATGATGATTATAAAGGAGAATGAAATTTGTTGATGACATGACAAAGAAGAAAAAGAAGACTGATGATGATGACGATGAAGAAAAATGAAAGTGAATGATGACAAGGAAGAAGAAGAAGAAGAAGAAGAAGTTGATGATGATGATGATGATTATAAAGGAGAATGAAATTTGTTGATGACATGACAAAGAAGAAAAAGAAGACTGATGATGATGACGATGAAGAAAAATGAATGTGAATGATGACAAGGAAGAAGAAGAAGAAGAAGAAGAAGAAGAAGAAGAAGAAGAAGAAGAAAAAGAAGAAGAAGAAGAAGATGGTGATGAAGATGATGATAAAATTATGAAAACGGATGATAATAAAGGAAGAAAAAGAACAAATTAATTAAAAAACGTAGGTAAAACATGGCCGCAAAAAAATGCAAATTTGAAGGAAGAAGATAAAAAGTGGATTTTTTGAAGTGTAAGGATTGCCGGAAAGATACTAAAATTCCTCTAAAAAAGAAATGCCCCCAAAAATTATTTCGGAGGGGAGACAATGAAATTACAAGAGATAATGGGATTGATAAAAACCTACAATGCATCCATTTTTTAATGAAAATATTTTTTCGATTCCTGATTTTATTGTGGCTTTCAATTTACAACCTGATATTCTTTTTACGTTTGTAGAACTTCTTATTTAGATATTTATTTGCATATTATTCATTTATTCGGTTTTGAGTTGATTTCGCTTTCCTTTAAAATGGAATACATGTGGAATTTAAGTTAAAAATTTGGTTACTATCAAACATGTTTCTCTTCTTAACAGAGACGAAATAAAGGCAGTTGTAGTACAGTGGATATCGGCTTTGTACTAGAAATCGAAGAACCGAATTCGAATTCTAGTTGAATTTATTGCATTCACTTAGGAGCAAATATTCTTGAGAATGATATTAATCTGTTGCTTCTGCTTCCAGCCATTGGTTAAAAAGCAGGACATACTTGGTTCTATAGCCTTGGTTGGCAACCAGTCTAATGCTAAATGTAATAGCAACCTATTGCAGGAAATTTTTCTACGCAGTCAGTCATACTTCTTTCGAGATCTTATCGTCCAAGCGTGTGTGACACTTAACAGACTGACTGACAACACAATCTACCGTAACGCAAAAGGTGGACAAATTCGAAAACTATATACACTCATGCAGACAGACCACAGATACTTGACAAATGCACACAAAAGTTACACACATAGACATACACACACTTCACACAAACGCACTCCAAGGTTACACACATAACTAGGCAAACAAGCAGCGATTAAAGACACACACAGTAATTAGATGCAAACACTAACACGTTACACTCCCCCATTAAACATACACGTTTATACACATGTTTCATAATAGGCACAATCACACATGTTACAAACACACACATACAGCACACTCACTAAACACAAAAATGCAAGTTGTTACATCCGGTTAGTCATGTCTAGGTCAGCTTGTCAATCCCTACTGCAGACATCTTCCTCAGGCACACTTCTGTTTATTCAACACTCCCAAAGCTTACCTGTCTTTTTTTTTTATGCTGCAACTATGCTGTTTCTGGGAGAGAGCGCATTATCTAGCGTGACCTTCTTCTTGCATGTACCGTGTCCCTTCAACTTTTCTCTCAAAACCTGCCCTGCCATCCGCTTGTTGAAGGCTATCATGTATGCCACCCGTTGCTTTCCCCTGTCATGCTTTACCTCTATCCATCCTGTGTGTATCAAATTCTCCAAACTTCCCTTCCTCATTACGAAACTCAGAAAATCAGAAACTCCAACTATCTCTTTCTGATGTTAAGTATCAGTCAGTTAAGTGTCATACGTGATACACGCTTGGGCGATCATGTCATTTTCGAGACATGACTGACTAGGCAGAGAATGTTCTCGCAGTAGGTTGCCATTACATTCTGCGGTAGACTGGTTGCCAACTAACGCTATAGAATCCAATCTGTCCTGTTATTTAACCCATAACTGGGAGGAAGAGGCGGATTATTACCTTTCTCAAATGTATTTACGCGTAAGTGAATGCATCGAGTTCAATTGGAATTCGAAATCGGCTGCCCGATTTCTCGTTCTATGCTGATATTCATTGCACCACAACACACAAGTATAAGTTTCCATTTTGTTTGCATCCTCTCCAAAACTCACATATTCTATCCATGGCATCCTCAGGATCCTTCTGTAAAACCACATTTCTGTTAGTTCAAGCCTTTTTTTTCATCTTTGAGGAGATTGTCCAGCTTTCGTTGCCATCTAGGAGGACAGATATCACGTAACAGTCCAGTATTCATTTTTTTTTTTTTTTTTTGGTGATTCCAACGAAATTTTTCTATCGTTCAATAGTCTGCTTAGCTTTTGGATGGCGTCCTTGGCCATGCCAATACGCCTTCGGATCTCAGTGTCGCATATTCCGTCTTCTGCTAGAACACTTATCGACCAACAGTTTGAACACGGGAGCAAGCTCAAACCCTCGATCAAGATGACTTGCGACATCGTGATACGACAAACATCGACAGCTTTCGGGCAGTTCTGTCTATCCAATTTCACTTACAAAGAGTCAACCTCTTACTAAAATGCCGCGCACTGGGATTGTTTCATCAAGTAGATATTATCCTGTCAAAGCTACGATAGGGAAATTCGAACCCTGGTCTTCTGATCAAGAAGTGAATCCTAAAAACACATGCAGCATACAAACAGTATTAATTTTCACCTTATACAAGGCTCAAGAGCCATAGCGCCACTTAAGAAGTGTAAGCGGTAAGATTAAGAGGTAGAGGTTTATGAGGATGTGTTGGAACGATAACGGTAAACCTAGAGTTCAACAGATTAAGATTGTACGAGGGTCATTCAATAAATAAGGTGAATTTTTCGGTATAAGGACTTCTATGGGGGTCATTCAATAAATAAGGTGAATTTATCGGTATAAGAACTTCTATGGGTTCATTCAAGAAATAAGTTTAATTTTTCGGTATAAGGACTTCTATGGGTGTCATTCAATAAATAAGATGAATTTTTCGGTATAAGGACTTCTATGGGGTTCATTCAATAAATAAGGTGAATTTTTCTATGGGGGTCATTCAATAAATAAGGTGAATATTTCTGTATAAGGACTTCTAATAGAGACCGAAGTATACTGTTTTTAATTTTTTTCCTGCACTTCTTTTTCAAAAGGATTTAATTTTTTTGCAGATTGAAAAACAAACTTTGAGAGTTTTAGAGATTAACAAAGATGGCCGACCAAGAAGCATGCTCCAGGATTGAACAGAAGTTAGTTATCAAGTTTTTGGTTGCTGAAGAGTGCAAACCAGTTGAAATTCAATAGAATGTCAACTGTGTATGGTGCCACATGTTTCAGCCAAAGAACTGTCTACGCTTTAAGAGTTTTAGAGATTAACAAAGATGGCCGACCAAGAAGCATGCTCCAGGATTGAACAGAGGTTAGTTATCAAGTTTTTGGTTGCTGAAGAGTGCAAACCAGTTGAAATTCATAGAATGTCAACTGTGTATGGTGCCACATGTTTCAGCCAAATAACTGTCTACGCTTTAAGAGTTTTAGAGATTAACAAAGATGGCCGACCAAGAAGCATGCTCCAGGATTGAACAGGGGTTAGTTATCAAGTCTTTGGTTGCTGAAGAGTGCAAACCAGTTGAAATTCATAGAATGTCAACTGTGTATGGTGCCACATGTTTCAGCCAAAGAACTGTCTACAAGTGGGCTAAATTGTTTAAAGAAGTTTGAAAGTGACGATGAAGTCAAAAATGCTGTGAGCGATTGGCTGAGACATCAGTTCAATGATTTTTACGCTGAAGGAATACAGAAGCTTGTGCACAGATCGGAAAAGGGTGTGACACTGCTGGGAGACTACGTTGAAAAAAAAATTAAAAAAAAAAACAAAACAAGCTCTATCTGTATTAGAAAAATTTACCTTAGAAAAATTCACCTTAGAAAAGTTCACCTTAGAAAAATTCACCTTATTTATTGAATGACCCTCGTAGTAGTCGAGGAACCATCCTCTTGGGAATTGATTCCACAAAAATATCGGTTTGTGGGAATCTGTTCTAGTGAAACTTACACGACGATGGAATACGGAGGTTGAGCTACAGCGTCCTGGGTATCGTGAGCACAAGATTGACGCGCTGGACAAACACTAGGCAGCCACACGACACGAGAAGAAACGCAGACACACACATTGCATAATACGCGCACACAACAAAAAACATCACGGCCACGTGCTAGCCATATATTTGACGCGTACACTCCACGCACATTATGTGTACGCATATATCCCACATACGACACATATACAACGCAGGAACGCCACACATACACATTTGGTACATACAAAGCACATACAGACAAATGCACGCAATATATACAAAGACGTACGCAAAGCCACGTGAAAATTCACCACGCAACGCATAAAGACACATGCAAATAAAAATAACATAAAATAAATTATTAAAACAAAAAATAAAATAAAATAAAAATAAATAGCATAAAATAAATTAAAAAATAAAAATAAATAATGTAAAACAATGAATGGAATAAAAATAACCATGAATAAATTAACAAAAATAAATAAACGAAAAATAAAAATAAATAAAATAAACAAAATAAAATAAAACAACGAATGAAATAAAAATAACAATAAATAAATAAAGTGAAAATAAATAACATAAAATAAATAAATTACTAAAATAAAAATAAATAAAAGAACAATAAATAACATAAAATAAATGAATAAAAATAAATAAAATGAAACTAAATACTTGTTCGAATGGAATCGTAAAACCGTTGAAATTGTAAAAACGTAGAATGATCAAAAGTCTAAAAGACACAAACGCTCCCACCCGACTCCCACCCGACTCCCACCCGCAAAATAAATAAATAAGCTTGAATAAGTTGAGGTTGAGAAAAACGTGAAATGTAACGAGTAATTCGTGCAGGTTTGCTGAAAAGAAAAGGCGAAATAAAAACGATCAGTCAAACACTAAAAAACTTTTTTTTTTCCCAAAAAGTCACGGATTCTGAAAGAAAAAAAATAACGGGCACGTAAATAATTAGTATTAGTAGCAAACTATTTTTTTTTTAATCATTTCACCCCAAGCAAGGCATTCCACTGCCACTATTGCGCATGGGGCTACATAGGGGACGGTAAAGAGAAGGAGTGGTTAGACATAGGAAATGTCAAGAGGAAGGTGATAGATGGGTAAGGATACCGAGGATGAAGGTTGGGCAGATGGGAAGAGTGTTTGAGAGAATGAATGCGAGTTAGTGTGTTAGGAAGTGTCTATTGACCTTACATTTAAACTCCTGGAGATTGTAGCCGTCGGGGAAGCAATCATGTGATAGGGAATTCCACAGTCGGAAAGTGTGAGAAAAGAAACTGTTGGAGTAGAAATCATTTAGAAATTAAACTCTTATCGAGCAAATAGCAACAGCCGTGGAGCACACATTGTCGAACACAGGGGAGAAATTTAAATAAGGGAGTGCTTATTATTCGTTATGGCTAAAAGAATTTCCAATTCATGAATTTTTTTTTTAATCGTATCACCCCGAGCAAGGCGGTAACGCCACAGATGTGCAGGGGGCTACGTATTAGTGGAAAGATTAGAAAAGAGAAAGCCGGAAACCACATCCTAAACAGGGAACAAGGGATGAGCCTCTGAACCTGTTCAATAGACGCGGGCGGAGCGCGAACCGGGCGACATTTCAGTCCATCTACTGCAATTAAAAAGAAATAAACAAAAAAGAAAGTGAAAAGATAGGAAAAGAGAAAGCCGGAAACCACATCCTAAACAGGGAACAAGGGATGAGCCTCTGAACCTGTTCAATAGACGCGGGCGGTGCGCGAACCGGGCGACATTTCAGTCCATCTACTCCAATTAAAAAGAAATAAACAAAAAAGAAAGTGAAAAGATAGGAAAAGGGAAAGCCGGAAACCACATCCTAAACAGGGAACAAGAGATGAGGCTCTACACCTGTACAATAGACGTGGGTGGAGTGTGAACCGGGCGATAGTTCAGTCCACCTACTCCAATTAAAAAGAAATAAACAAAAAAGAAAGTGAAAAGATAGGAAAAGAGAAAGCCGGAAACCACATCCTAAACAGGGAACAAGAGATGAGCCTCTACAACTGTTCAATAGACGTGAGTGGAGTGTGAACCGGGCGATAGTTTAGTCTATCTACTCCAATTGACAAAAAGAAGAAAAAAGGAAAGAGTGAAAAGGTTGGGAGAGAGAAAGCCGGAAACCACATCCTAAGCAGGGAACAAGGGATGAGCCTCTACACCTGTTCAATAGAGGTGGGTGGAGTGTGAACCGGGCGATAGTTCAGTCTATCTACTCCAATTAAAAATAAAAAATAAAGTCTTATTTTTGACATTGTAAGTCTACCTGTCTTTAGTCAATTTTCCACCGCTCTATTCTACGTTCTCTTAGCCTTTTCTTTAAATACTTTCATGGTAATTCTTCCGGTGAAGTCTTCGCTCTGGTACCTAGATTTTACTGGACTAAGCGCAGAACTTGATTGGCGGCAAGGGTTTTTTTTTTATCATTTCACTCCAAGCAAGGCATTCCACTGCCACTATTGCGCGGGGGGGGTTACATAGGGGAAGGTGAAGAGAAAGACTGGTTATATATAGGAAATGTAAGAAGAAGGGTAAGGATACCGAGGCTGAGGGTTGGGCAGATGGGAAGAGCGTTTGAAAGAATGGGAGCGAGTTAGTGTGTTAGGAGGTGTCTATTAACCATACATTTAAACTCCTGGTTGTAGCTGCCGGGGAAGCAATCAGGTTTCATCTTGATGTAACCTTCATTGATATGCTAAAATTTCCATTATTTCTCGTACTTGTGAAACGCTCTTCCGATTCCATTCTTTCCAGCCAACATTGATCTTCAAAACATTAAATGCAATGTTAATCGTTATCCACTGATTACTCGTCTATTGTTCCAACTACTTAACAATATTTTTCTTCTTTCTTGTTCTTTTACACTGAGTAACCCATCGTTTCTTAGTGGCTTTATTGCCTTGAAATGGGTGATAGGATTAAAATAAATAAAATATATTTGTAACGACATTGTAAATAAAAGAGAAAAGGGTAGCTTCTACTGTTTCTTTTCATTAAAAGAATTCTATATAGATCTCTATCATATACCTGCCTATACAGACTAATATTCGCATCAAGTTTGCTATGCTGAGAATATTTCAGCCGTTGTACTCTTCGGCCTTGTACGAATGTCTGACGTCGCTCCAGGTAATCTTCTTGGACTTACGAACTGAGCAAGGTATGAGCACTTGAATTAAAGCGTATATATATATATATATATATATATATATATATATATATATATACATACGCATCGCTCATTCAGTAAAGAATTAGAGTTGAATCATGATACATATTTGGCCATATCTATCTATTTGGTCCTATTTATCTATCACATTCGCTTTATATCTGGCCCCCCCTCTCACTCCTTCCCTCTCTCTCCCTCTCTCTCTATCTCTCTATCTCTCTCTGTCTATCTGAGATTGTAATGTAAAATTATCGGTGTTGGGAGCGTCTGCTATTCTTGAAAAATGGCCTTGTGTCAAACGTAAATGAGTCCCCCACATTTGAAAAAATCACAAGATTGAATAAAAGTTAAAATAGTCTCATTTGTATTAATAAGAATTAATTTATTCAGCGAGAAGTATGGCATCAGTTGTGTTGTTTTAAAAAAAATTAATGTTTGTGAGTTCTGCATCAAGTTTTTTTTTAATGTATGTTTAAGAGTTCAGTTTTGCTAAAGTCAGCCGAAATAGATTTAAAAAGAAATGACAAATCTGTTATCGATATGAGCGTGCACAGTTGTAGTTATCGACCGGAAATTATGTCTTTGTTCTTCTTTCTTTTTTTATTCTTTTTTTTTGGGGGGGTGCCAACAAGTAAATGAGGAAATGGGAGAGAGAATTAATTAGTGCGGTATGAAAGAAAGAGTGAGATTGTGAAAAAGGCATGTTGGCTAGATGAGGCATTCGCTTGACGACCTGTGACTCTCCATTTTGTTGATTCTCTCTTTGTTGACAGCAAATGAGAAAGAAGAAGAAACTGAGAGAACAAGATAACGCATGTTGTCTGGACTTGACGTCCGGTAGACGACATGTGGCTCTCTGAGAAAAAAAAAAAGAAACATCATACGTTTTTATGTGTTTGTGAAGAATAGAATCGGATCAACTTTTAATTTTTTTTTGTTTCTGATTGTCGAATAAATAAGAAGTTGTATTTACTTTGTTTTCGCAGACGTCAGCACGTAGTAAAATTTAGTGAACCAACTATTTTATGAGAAGAGCTTTTTAATTGCTATATTCATAAATACATACGTTTTTATTATAGGCTCATAAAAAGGTATAGGTGTGTGTAAGGTCGGATTTTCTGTGGCATCAAATTATATGAAATCCGACATCGGCACAATTAAGGAGAGAATTATGAAAATAACTGATCTAACACATATAAACCACTACACACACACACACACACACACACACTATATATATATATATATATATATATATATATACATGAATTTTTGACTTACCTAATAATATATACTAGCATAGATAGATGGAAATTGTGGCAGATATATCGAACTATCGGAAGAAAGAAAGAAAGAAAGAAAGAAAGAAAGAAAGAAAAATAACCTGAGATAGATAGATAGATAGATAGATAGATAGATAGATAGATAGATAGAAACTGTGGAAAGAAAGAAAGAAAGAAAGAAAGAAAGAAAGAACGGTGATAGATATTAACAGACTGAGAAAGAAAGAAAGAAAGAACTTGAGATAGATAGATAGATAGATAGATAGATAGATAGAAGTATATATATATATATATATATATATATATATATATATATATACATGAATTTTTGACTTACCTAATATATACTAGCATAGATAGATGGAAATTGTGGCAGATATATCGAACTATCGGAAGAAAGAAAGAAAGAAAGAAAATAACCTGAGATAGATAGATAGATAGATAGATAGATAGATAGATAGATAGAAAGAAAGAAAGAAAGAAAGAACCTGAGATAGATAGATAGATAGATAGATAGATAGATAGATAGATAGATATTTACAGTCTGTGAAAGAAAGAAAGAAAGAAAGAAAGAAAGAAAGAAACTGTGATAGATAGATAGATAGATAGATAGATAGATAGATAGATAGATAGATAGATAGATAGATACTTTGGATGAGAATTAGAATATGATTAAACTATAGCAGTGCGGTAAAACTTTAAAATTCAGATGGTTATATATTGATTGACAACGTGATTTCCGAATGAAAGAAAAATAAACGAAGAAAAATATATGAGAAGAGAGAATAAAATAATGGCGAACGAGGAAATCATTAGAGGGGGTAAGAGATACAAATAGATAGAAAGAAAGAAAATGATGCATGGAAATTTTTTTTAAATAATCATGAACAAGAAAAAATACCGGAAAGCTCAAGAAATTAACGGCTGTGTCGCTTTTGATGAAATAAAAGATTAACCTGCAAAAGAAAAAGTAAAAAAAAAAGGACTCACATTTCAAAACACATCGACAATTCACTTACCTGCGGATTTGTGTCAGGTGTGAAAATGTGAAATCGAGCTAGATAAATATTTTTTTTTTTTTTTTTATCGAGAAAGAAGATGGCTTCGTTATGCATGTCTTCCTACTCATATGACACTTGTGAATAGATAGGACTTGAAATATTACTCAACAGGAACGGTTTAGAATTGCATATTAACCATTCCTCCTCACACGACGAAAAATTCTTCCTCAAAGTTTGAAATTTCTATTTAAAAACAAATTTTTTCGTCTGCTTTTTTTTTTTTTTTTTGCTTTTTTTCTGTTTCGCGTGATTGATTCGTTTTCTACCTCTTATCGACACTTTGCAGATTATTTAAAACCGGAAAATGTTTTTTTAGATTATAAGACCGTTTTTTGTTTTAAGATAATAACGGGTTAGTAATAAATGTCTTGTCTACGGCTATATCGTGTTAAATACACCGGTTGTCGTTCGGTAAAAGAAGTTAAGCAACATAGAACCTGGTCAGTATTTAGATGGGTGACCGTTTAGGAATACCAGATGATGTAAACGTAAGGACCAAGAATGGTCCACCGGTAATGCGGGTTGGGCGCAGGGCTAACAACACTGTCTCATAAAAAAACAGTTTGTTACGGAAACATTAACCCTCTAGAGCCATTCGTATTTGATAGAGCCATTCGTATTTGATACAGTATTTCCCTATAAGGAAATATTTGGTATTTCCCTATAAGGAAACATTTGGTATTCATTGACTGAGCAGTCAGTACTGCTTTCATTTGAAATTTATAAAATATTTCTCTTAAAAAATTTTTCAGGAATATATTTCTTTCAAGGCTTGTTTTCATACTGTATCAAATATGATACGAATGGCCCTAGAGGGTTAATCTCAATCTGTTTATCTATCTATCTATCTATTAACCCTCTAGGGCCATTCGTATCATATTTGACACAGTATTTCCCTATAAGGAAACATTTGATATTCATTGACTGAGCAGTCAGTACTGCTTTCATTTGAAATTTATAAAATATTTCTCTTAAAAAAATTTTCAGGAAAATATTTCTTTCAAGGCTTGTTTTCATACTCTATCAAATATGATACGAATGGCCCTAGAGGGTTAACAAAAATTTACTGCCCTACACACTATTGGGTGTAAAAGGGTGAGATGATGATGATGATGATGATGATGATGATGATGAATAGATGTCTTATAGCAGGGAATACTGGACAATCTCATGAAAGATATATTTGAAGAAACCGAGATGTGGTTCTACAGAAGGATTCTCCGGATACCAGGGACCGTACATGTCAACAATGATGAGGTTTTAGAGGTGATGGAAACGAAAAGGAAACTAAAACTAAACATCGTGGGACATATAATGAGGAAGGATGGCTTAGGAAATGTGATACTCACAGGTCAGCTAGAAAGAAAGACTGTGGAAAGCAGATCGTAACATGTTATACGAGCTTCAGCAAGTAGATGGTAGAGGAGGATTTTGATGGTGTACCATTAGAAGGCATGCTAAAAGCCACTAGGGATAGGAAAATGTGGAGAGCCATGAACGCCCTACATCCTCAAGAGATACAGCACATAGAAGAAGAAGAAGAAGAAATGTCTTAGTTAAGTACCATACATGATACACGCTTGAGCAATTGTCTCAATAGTACATGACAGAAGATTTTCTCGCAGTAGGTTGTCATTTCTTTCAGCTTTAGACTAGCTACGAATCAAGGCTATAGAACCAATCTGTCCTGCTGATTAATCCATAGCTGGAGGGAGAAGTTATGGCTTTATGCCTTTCCAAAATGATTTGCGTGTAAGTGAATGCAATGACTTCAACTGGAATCGAACTCGATTCTCCAATTTTCCGTTCCGAGCTACATAATGTACATATTTCCTAAATTTCTTTCAATTTTGTTGGTGCTAAGTCACTTGTTTGCCATGAGTCATCTGCTACTTTTTATAACGGCTTTATGCATTTTAACTGCTGGACATAATCGAATTTATCCTCACTGTGTGCCCCAAGGACTGTGTGCTCCAAGGACAAAACCGGACTAACATAGTGTAAGATTATTTTAACGGAAATTCATGATTTGTTTTGGCTGGAAGAAACCATATGAGGAGTACAAATGTCTTGGAGACCTTGAGAAAATAATAATAATGAAAGAATGTGAAATATGCGAAGCGAAAAATGGTTTGAAAAGAATAATTCTTTGATTTTTTTTTTTTATTAGACGGGAGAGCAATGAATTCGAAGAAGTTACGAGTGCAGCCTTCCGTACAATTGCAAAGATCCCTACGCAGATGAGCAGGTGGGAATATTTGCATCAAGCAGGAAGGCGAATAACTGATGCACGAACAGATTTCGTATTCTTCAAAAGAGAACAGATTGCGATGAGGGGAAAAAATATAATTGACATTACGATTTTTACTCCTGGTAGTTGAAGTGTGAATTGAATTATGCGTATAATAGCTGCATTTTTACCTGTATAAAGATTGCCTGAATTCATGACCATAGACAATACCTCACTTCTTAATTTTTTCAGTATAATATGAAAACCATTAGCAATTAATTCACATTAGGTAACTAATCAGCCTTTTCACAGTTTGCTTCTAAATTCTTCTTTCATGTCATTGTCTTTCAGGACGTATTATGGCTTTAAACATCTCCCTATCCCTGATGGCTCTTATGGAAGGATGTTCTCAACCCACAGCATAATTGTTCTTTGATTTATTCGTTTAGGAAGAACTAATCAAAGATTCGACGCCAGAATTAAACAACACGGACCTGCAAAAGTTCGCAATTTGAACTATTCTTCGTCAGACTAGATGACCAACTTCATCAGCCAAAAACATAAACTTAAGGCCCTTACTCACAGAGCCTTACTCTAAAACCAAATTGGATGATAAACTCAAGTTTATTATTACCACTCTTTGCAACAATGCCTATCCATTAGGTACTGTCTAATTAGTAATGAAAAATAAACTACTGGAGTACAATAAATTTAAACCAGCTAGAGTACAAAGACGTTCTATGTACCTGCGCCTCCATAGGCTGTTTACTGTCAGTGATAGTATTCTTAAGCGGGTTTCTGTGGCAGTTCGACACAGTTATATTCCTGCCAACACTCGTGTAGTTTTTTCTGCTAAACCTGTCTTTTCTTATATACGGAAAGATGTTCTCCATAAACACAAAAATATTTCCTTGATTTATTCGTTTAGATGGAGTTGCGGACTCAAACACTGGACGCCAGAATTAAAAAAACTAAAAAAAATCCGTAATTTGAACTATTCTTCGTCAGACAGGCTGACTAACAAATATGGCTCTTCTATTGATGAACTGCTTATAAATAACCATTATTTTGCTGCTAATTTTAGTTCGCACTCATTTTCGAATACTCTTTTGATGAACTCGCTGCCTCTGGGCAAAGTAGGAACCCAAACATGTCTCCACCGAAGAGTAAAAACACAATTAGGGTGAACAGACAAGAGCCCGAACTAGCCTTAAGCTGCGTCTAGGAGATATTTTTCGCTGAGCTAAAAGGCTCGAAATCCCTACTTTATTTGACCTTGCGTCGCATCCGCCATGGTGGGAAGATAGTAAATACCAGTGCGCACTCATTTTAGAGTGCTCTCTTGATCAACCTTCTGCCTTCGGGCTGAGAGGAACCTAAAGGTTGTTCCACTGAAGGGTAGAGTCTGTTTAGGATGAACAGATAAGAATCAAACCCAGCCCTAAGCTGGGTCCACGGGATATTTTAGCTGAGCTTAATGGCTCAGAATCCCCACTTTAATTGATCTTGTGTCGAATATTCATTGGTGGAAAGGGGGTAAATACCAGTGCGCACTCATTTTAGAGTGCTCTCTTGATCAACCTTCTGCCTTCGGGCTGAGAGGAACCTAAAGGTTGTTCCACTGAAGGGTAGAGTCTGTTTAGGATGAACAGATAAGAATCAAACCCAGCCCTAAGCTGGGTCCACGGGATATTTTAGCTGAGCTTAATGGCTCAGAATCCCCACTTTAATTGATCTTGTGTCGAATATCCATTGGTGGAAAGGGGGTAAATACCAGTGTGCACACATATTCGAGTGCTCTCTTGATCAACTTTCTGCCTTCGGGCTGAGAGGAACCTAAAGGTTGTTCCACTGAAGGGTAGAGTCTGTTTAGGATGAACAGATAAGAATCAAACCCAGCCCTAAGCTGGGTCCACGGGATATTTTAGCTGAGCTTAATGGCTCAGAATCCCCACTTTAATTGATCTTGTGTCGAATATTCATTGGTGGAAAGGGGGTAAATACCAGTGCGCACTCATTTTAGAGTGCTCTCTTGATCGACCTTCTGCCTTCGGGCTGAGAGGAACCTAAAGGTTGTTCCACTGAAGGGTAGAGTCTGTTTAGGATGAACAGATAAGAATCAAACCCAGCCCTAAGCTGGGTCCACGGGATATTTTAGCTGAGCTTAATGGCTCAGAATCCCCACTTTAATTGATCTTGTGTCGAATATCCATTGGTGGAAAGGGGGTAAATACCAGTGTGCACACATATTCGAGTGCTCTCTTGATCAACTTTCTGCCTTCGGGCTGAGAGGAACCTAAAGGTTGTTCCACTGAAGGGTAGAGTCTGTTTAGGATGAACAGATAAGAATCAAACCCAGCCCTAAGCTGGGTCCACGGGATATTTTAGCTGAGCTTAATGGCTCAGAATCCCCACTTTAATTGATCTTGTGTCGAATATTCATTGGTGGAAAGGGGGTAAATACCAGTGTGCACACATATTCGAGTGCTCTCTTGATCAAATTTCTGCTTCTGGGCGTAGAGGAACCTAAACATGTCTGGTTTGAGGTGAACAGACAACAGCACAAACCAGCCTTAAGCTGGGTCAACGGGATATTTTTGACTGAACTCAAGGACTTAAAATCCCCACTTAAATTGACCTTGTGTTGATTCTGCCTTGATGGGAAGGTGGTAAATACTAGTGTGTATGCATTTTTGAGTCAACCTGTACATTCTTTTCATCAACTCTTTACCTTCGGAAGGAGAGGAACACAAATATGTCTTCCCTGAAGAATAGAGTCACTTTTGGGGTCCACAGACAAGAGCCCGACCCTGCCTTTAGCTGAGTCCCTGGGATATTTTTGGCTGAGCTCAAGGGCTCAGAATCCCCATTTTAATTGACCTTGTGTCGCATCCACCTTGATGAAAAGGTGGTAGATACCAGTGTTGACTCCTTCTCGAGTTGACCGTCACATTCTCTTGTCCAACTCTCTATTTCAGATCGGTGAGGTACTCAGACGAGGCTCTGTCGAAAGGTAGAGCCTACGGGATATTTTTGGCTGAGATTAGGCGCTCAAAATCTCTACTTTAATTGACCTTGTGTCGCATCCGTCTTGGTGGAATGGTGGTTAATACCAGTGTGGACGCATTCTCCATTCTTAGTTTGTCCCAAATGTTGGTGGCCATCTATATTCAATCTTTAAAGCCTTCATAGGGCAAAAAGAAGAAACATATATTTGGCCTGCAACTCATTTCCATCTAAGATTTTTTTCTTTAAATTTGCCCATTTTTTTAACCATAATTATTTTTTTAAAAACCTCGATTTAGCTCTGTAAAGCAAGGTTCGAAACTGGTTACACAGCCCGTTCTTCCATTTTTATTTTTTAAATATTATCATGTGTGGTAATAAATATTTAATTCTATTTCAGGCGGTTATATCAGCAATGAATTAGAACACTCTCAGCGATTGGTCGTGTGTATAATGATAATGTACACGCTAAAAATCTGCTTCCATCTACCGAGCGCTCATGGCTCAGAGGTAGAATCGCCGACTGACGTTAATTCGGTCAGGTTTCAATCCTGGGTAAAAAGCAATCGGATGTCTAACTGTACTGATGAGCTGTGATACAGCAAAACAGATCTGTTTGCGGATGACTATATATATATATATATATGTGTGTGTGTGTGTGTGTGTGTGTGTAAATATATATATTCCTCCTGTTACGCTTCTGTGTGTTTGGATTATTTATTTCCTTATGTCTAAATGTAAGATACTCAATAGTATGTACGTCAATATATATTATGCCGTCATTTTAGACGGCATATCGATAAAAATATTTTGCCGTCATTCTTTATGGAATAGGCTCACTTGTAATAGGATATTGCATTTGAATAAATAAACTGTTTCCTTGAGTTTTGTTTTTTATCACAACTAAACATTTAAAAAAGCATCCCAGTAAAAGTCATGTCTACTTTTCCAAAATTTCACAGCAAACCACATATGTTGCTTTATATATAAATATCCATGGATTATCAACAACATTTGACGATGCAATTTAAAATGAAACCATAACTGTCACCAGTATCTGGAGACAAGGCATAAGCTGAAAGGCCATATCACCAATATAGGATGATATGACACTCAACGTGCTAATGCGTTGGCGCAGGCACGCCCCACGGGCGAGTCGCGTGATAGATGGCTTAAGGTGACTTCAGTATGCTACTGTGAGGATCTTCTTCACTAGAGCAGTAATAACGCGAAGGGCAATTCTGTCATCAACATAAAGCGAGGCACTTTAATTGCCTTACTCCCCCCTCACTCATTAATTTATTGCCACTCGAACAGCTTCTTTGTCACTATATTTTCTAGAACTTCATAGATGCCCAACTTTTCGCTCCATCGTATTCTCAGCATCCTACTGCAGAGCCACATTCCTATTTCATTATACCTCTTTTTCATATGAAAGAAGATTGTCAAGTATTCACTACCATATGGAAGGACTGATAACACGTAACAGTTCGATTCTTATCTTAGTTTCTGATATATCCCGAAAAGGAATACAGTATAAAATGATCAGTTGAAGAATGGAACTCCACACCAGGAATAAGAAATACAGATTTATTGTACTAAGGTAAAATTAACAATAATACACATATAGGCAAGCCACGGGTTGGAGCGGAATCGACTATCGAATAGTGAATGCCTTCGCCTAAGACCTTTTGTATTTACTAGCCATCCCACGCAAGGCCAGATGTGACACATGGTCATTTTATAGTGGGTATTCCCGGCCATATAGCCGGGCCAAAAAATGTCTGTCTATTTTTACCGAGTCGTGCTTCTACCCTTCGGCGGAACCACGACTGGGTTTGTGCTCTCTGCTCGGAAGCAGAGAGCGCCCTCTACCCGAAGGCAGAGTACTGACAGTGTCATAGCGTCGTCAGGCGAATGCCTAAGACGTTTGTATTTACTAGCCTTCCCACGCAATGCCAGATGTGCCACATAGTCATTTTGTAGTGACTATTCCCGGCCATATAGCCGGTCCAAAAATCTCTGTCTATTTTTCCTCAGTCGTGAATCTACCCTTCGGCGGAACCACGACTGGGTTTGTGCTCTCTGCGAAGGCAAAGAGCTGACAGTGTCATAGCGTCCTCAGGCGAGTGCCAAAGACGTTTGTATTTACTAGCCTTCCCACGCAAGGCCGGATGTGACACATGGTCATTTTATAGTGGGTATTCCCGGCCATATAGCCGGGCCAAAAAATGTCTGTCTATTTTTACCGAGCCGTGGTTCTACCCTTCGGCGGAACCACGACTGGGTTTGTGCTCTCTGCTCGGAAGCAGAGAGCGCCCTCTACCCGAAGGCAGAGGGCTGACAGTGTCATAGCGTCGTCAGGCGAGTGCCGAAGACGTTTTCCCTTCGTACCGCTCGTTACCGTTTTTATAAAGTAGAGCATTCTATTCTAGGAGATGGCAGGATGTTCCACCATGACAGTTTCTAACAAGATTTTCCTGTTTCTTAATACTTTGTTTAGTTTTTGGAAGGCTAAAGGCGTCAAAATTAACAAGCCACTGCCAAATTATATATTACATATAATATAGCATATTTTCTAATAGGTGCGTCAAGACAATTAGAATTTATTTTTATAATCATATCGCCCCGAGCAACTACTACTCTTTTGCAGGGGTTACTTAAGAGGAAAGTTATAAGAAAGAGTGACTGGTTATAGGGTGTCCGGAAGTGGGTAAGAGAAGGATGTGAATACTGATGAGAGTGGAGTGGATGGAGAAACGAGCATGAGGGAGAGGATGCAGGTTAGTGAGATAGGAGATAAATTTTGACTTAATATTTAAATTCTTGGAGATTGTATCTGTCGGAGAAGCAAGTGTCTCCAATATTAGGCGAAGCAATTTAAAATGAAAATATAACCTTCACCTGTATCAGGAGACACGGCTTAAATTGAAAGGTCATGACACCAATATATGGTGACATGGCAGTCAACGTGTGAAGAAAGGGATAGTTAAGATGATGCACTTGTCATTGCAATTAGCTTCCCGGACATGACTCATCCTAATATGTAAAATGGCCATACTCTATCAGAAACGATGTACTCCTAGCCATGAAAAATGCGGGTTACTCATTTTTTTAAAGCTCAGATTAAGGAAAATAATGCAGAAACTTTTTGTTGTGTCCCGGGGGTGGGGATAAACAGAGAAAAGAATAATGTAAGAAATACTCTTAACACTGAGTATATATAAATAGTGATTTATTATATGTTAGTACAATAAACCAAATACATGTACACGAATAACACTTATGAAGGCACTGTCTTTGTATAAGACGTATGCGTCCGTCGTGAGAAGAAAGCTTCCGTCACTCCCATGTAATGACGTAGAGTCTATTATAATCAGTCGATCGCTCGCTTTCCTTCTCTAACACTCTACTGCAGTTTGATTCCCGTCGCGGTCTTTTATGACCCGGGCCATACCCATTGCGGGGTAGGACCAGGATATTCCTCTACAACAATATCTCTCCAGAACACTTTTTTAAAATAGTAATTTAAATTCTATGTTGGTTGGTTGTTTTGTTTTATGGCATATCAACCTCGGCGGGTCATTTATTGCCAACTAAATTTTTATTTACTTATTGCTGGTAATACCTTTTTTCGTTCAACAATTTATTGTTGTTATACAAGTTTTGTGTCTAGTAATAGTTTTTTCTTTTCGAATATCAAGATTCATTGGGATTTGTTTTTAAGTGCAGGACCCCGATGTCCTACCCTTGTTATTTAACCCATAACTGGAGGAAAAGGACGGATTAATACCTTTCTCAAGAGTACCAGTGCTTAAGTGAATGCAGGGTATTCAACTGGAATTCCAACTCGACTCACCGATTTCTCTTTCCGAGCCGATATCCACTGCACCACAACCCACATCCGTCACTATACGCTTACAGCATCTGGTATTCCTGAACGGTCAACCATCTGAGTACTGACCAGGATCAACGTTAACTTCGGTAATCGAGAGAGAACTAAATTCTATGTATAACACTCTATAATTTCGTCCGTCCATTTGTCTGTCCGGCCGTCTGACACACCTTCTAAAATAACCACACATTGACCGATCTAAACCAAACTTTGGGGAGAAATCCAAACCTGTAAGTGGGTACAAAGTATAGTTGGTTTTCCTTAATCTATTCTGGAAAATTAAAAGTTTTATTATTTAACCTACAAAATACCCCGTCTATATTTAAAAAAAACAATTTAATGATTTAAATATCAAATATTCATTTAATAAAAATGCAATGTTGTTAATTTCATATCTGTTGTATCGTGAAATGTAGCTAAACTACTCTAACAGAGTGGTACAACCAAGAGGTATGTACAATATTTCCAGTGACTCGTAGTAGTCAGTGTTACTTCCCGAAATCCGTGATAATGACAACTCCTCGTGCTAAACGCACATTGTACTTTATACATCCGAGTGACTGGATGTCACATGGTACGAGACACGACACAACAATATTTTTCTTTAATTTTTGTTTTTTTTTACCTACAAGAATCTGTTCCCCCAGTTCACTCTACATTTGCGAGAACTATAAACAGATCACAAACGCTTCAAAGTTGGAATTTGGCTCTAGAAAAAATATTTACGTCTGGCCAGTTTTATGTTGCATGCTATAGCGTAAGAAATGTTAAGAATTTATTCTTCACTATTAAAAAAGAAAAAAAAAGAAATTTTCTCAAAAAACGTTAAACTCCTAATAAATAAAATAAAATAAATTATTAAAAGTAGGTATTTTGTCAAAGTGTTTTTCCAATCAAATCAGCTTATTCAAATAGCATCGATTGATTTCTGAATTTGAACTAAACATAGTGTTTGTAAATCTTGACAAAAATGCTAGTGTTGACCTCAACAATGCTGTGATAATTTCAACTCGTTTCAGTTTGAAAAAATAAAAAATCCAGTATTGAAAAGTAAACGAATTATTCATGACATATCTCCAGATTTCATATATATTTATGCTGTGAGTGAAGGATTTGATTCAAGCTCATAAAGAATTAACGAAGTGAGGATAAACCTTATGGACAAAGGTTTAAAAACGTTGTCTAATTAAGAAGATAGTTAAGCTGGCGATTTACGTTGACAAAATGCCAGGAAACAAAGGGAGCTACCCAAACTACAATGCCATTTTTTAATTACCATAACGAATAAATAACATTTTTAAAAAATGCATACATATTTAAATACATATATATCAGACAGCCCTCTCCCGAAAATACTGGGAATTAAAGAAAAATGGCCTGAATTCACAGATAAAGTGAAAGCTGATTGGCACGGCACGTACTCCTAATAGCCTAGGTGATAGATGTAATCTATGTTTAACAGAAAAAATTAAGATTTTGAAATTTCAATATCAGAATGTAATTCTGAATAAACGTAACGAAATCATTAGTGTGTGTCGTCACGGGAATAAATTTAAACTGCAATAATTTTCTCCTTCATCCATTTATTCATAATAAAATTTGCTCTTCTACATAAATTCGATTTTAAAATTTGGTGTATCCGTAGCCTTTTCCTTCCTATCTACTACTACTAACCTAATACTAAAACCACATGCATCCCACTACGATAAAGAAATTTACCACTAGGATTCACCTCAGCTTAACCCTATAGTAACCAACATCCCCCCCTTCATTTACTGGCGCCTGCCTCTGGATAATAATTTTTCTTCATTCTCTGATTGAACAATTCTTCTTCTTCTTCTATGTGCCCTGTCTTTCAGAACGTAGACGATCATGTTTCTCCACGTCTCCCTATCGCTTGTGGCTCCTAGTATGTTTGTTCCCGTTACTCCTGTCAATCTCTATGCCGTCAACCAACTGATCAAACCCTGCAAATATGTTATCCGCTGTCTTCCTCTGTCTCTCTTTCCTTCTATCTGGCCAGTTAGTATCAGAGTCTCCAGGCTCTCCTTCCTCATTGCGTGTCCAAGGGACTTCAGTTGTCTCTTCCTGATGCTCAGTATCAATTTCCTTTTTGTTGCCATTCTTTCCAACACCTCATCGTTGTTTGCATGAGCAGTCCACGATATCCACAGCATCCTTCTGTAGAACCACATTTCCGCTGCTTCCAGTTATGTCTTCATTTTCGATGATATTGTCCAGCATTTGCTGCCGTATTGAAGAACTGACATCACGTAGCAGTCCAGCACTCTTTTCTTTGTTTCCATTGAGATTTTCCTGTGTGTTAGTATTTTGCTCAGCTTCTGGAACGCGTCATTTGCCATGCCAATTCGCCGTCAGATCTCCGTATCGCACTTTCCATCTTCAGTTAGGACACTTCCTAGGTATTTAAATTTTTGTACTTGCTTGATTCTGGTATCTCCTACATTTTTTTGGCATTTTAGGCTGTACCTTTTACTGATGACCATGCACTCAGTTTTCTTAAAGTTTATTTGTAGTCCTTTTTTGTCGCTCTCCACCGCTACCTTCTGTAGGAGGTCTTGTAGTTTACTTTCCATGTCCGCGATCAGCACTGTATCGTCTGCGTACCTTATGTTGTTCAAGTTGTGTCCTCCAACAACAAATTCTGGCGTGTCATCTAGAGTCCTCAAGATATTCTCGCTGTACAGGTTGAACAGATCCGGCGAAAAGGTATATTCTTGTCTTACGCCTCTTTCTATCTTTGTAAATCTACTGTAATCGTTACCTGTCCGTATGCAGGCCGTTTGCTGCCAGTAGAGATTCTTGATTACTCTTTTGTCTTTGCCGAAAACGTCGAGGCTGCCGAGCATCTCCATCAGTTCTTTGTGTCGTATCTTGTCGAATGCCTTCGCATAGTCAATGAAACGTAGGTATAAATCTTTCTTCATTTGTATCGCCCTTTCGGAGAGCATCCTAATCATGAATATGGCGTTTCTTGTTCCTGTGTCTTTGACGAACCCGCACTGTTCCTGCCCTATGTCTGGCCTGATTTTGCTTCTCGCTCTATTCATCAGGTTTCTGACCATCAGTTTTGTAATGTGGCTCATTAAGCTGATAGTTCTGTGTAGTTCACACTCGTTTGCGCCTTGTTTCTTCGGCAGTGCTATAAATATCGACTTGCATAGGTCGTCTGGTATTATTCCGCTGCTATAAATTTCGTTTATTATGTCGGTAATATTTCCTATGCCATATTCTTCTAAGGCTATCAGCAGCTCTATCACTATGCCGTCTGGACCAGGTGCTTTTTTTTTGTTCATTTTGGCCATTGCAGCTTCCACTTCGGATTTTAGTATTTCCGGTCCATCCATCTCCTTGTGTATTCTCGGTTGTTCTTGCTTGTCACAAAAAAGATCCTTTATATATTCTTCCCATCGCTGGAGTATTTCCTCTTTCTCTAATATGATTGTTCCATCTTTGGATTTTATGCATCCTGTTGAGGAGCAGGTTTTTTTTTCAGTTCTCTTATCTCTTTATGCATCTCTGCTTTGTTGGTCTTGCACAGTCTCTCTACTTCTTCGCATTTGTTGTTGAGCCATTCCTCTTTGGCTTGTCTGCATTTGTTCCTTATTTCCCTGTGGAGTGTGTTGACAATACATGGCTCGAACTGGCATGTTGAAATCGATATTCCTCCTAAATATGATCTGAATTTACAGATAAATATATATATACATGTTTGCACACACACACACACACACATATATATATATATTTATATATACATTTCCACATACACACACACATATACATATATATATATATATATATATATATATATATATATATATATATGTACATTTTTTGCGCATGTGCTGTACATATTACTTGCAGTAGATACCAAACGCAAATACAGAATGTTATAAATTTAATAATGTATTTATTTTTAATTTGAAGCAATTTCTACTATTTTTAAATAGTTTACTGCACAATTTTTCACATGAACAGATAATTCAAAATCACAATAAAGAATTAAATGTAGTCTTCTCTATTAAGAACAATCCTTTGTGTTCTGTAGATGTTACAGATGGAATAAAGATTACCATTAAATTTTTGTGAAAAAGTGTATTTCTTAGTAATTTCAGTCTACATGTGTTTTGAGAAGCTACTATGTTTTAGTAAATATTAGTCACAATTATGTTGTGGGAATCAACACTTTGGAAAATAAAATATTCACGATTTCCTGCAACATTTATCTCACTAGCAATAGTGGCGGACTCAATGTGAGTCAAAAGAAAAAAAATGAGGAACGTAAAATTAATTAATATTCAAAACAAACGTCAGTGAATGTATTTACACAAGGAAATATATGTGACGAAAGGAAAAACATATAACTATCTATAATAAGAATGTGCTTGTTTTTGCTTGTGTGTGTGTGTGTTTGTGTGTTTGTGTGTGTGTGTGTGTGTGCGCGCGCGTGTGCGTGAGTAATAAATGTGTGTGTACGTAACAAGCGTGTGTGAGAAAGTAAAAAAATTAAGCAAGAAAACTATGAAAATGAACGTGAGCCAATGGGGGCGGGAGAAGTACTTTACGAACGTGCAAATCCATCTGAAGTCAGTCGGTTAAGTGCCATACGGTGATACACGCTTGGATGATTATGTCTCGAAAGAGACAATACAGACAGGGCAGAAGACTTTCCCGCAGTAGGTTGCCATAACATTTTGCAGTAGACTAGTTGCCAGCCAAGGCTATAGAACCCAGTCCGTCCTGTTATGTAACCCATAACTGGGGAGAAGAGACGGATTAATACATTTCATAAGATTATTTGAGCGTAAGTGTATGCAAGAAATTCAACTAGAATTCGAACTCACCGACTTTTCGTTCCGAGCCGATATCCGCTTCACGACCCGCAAAGACCAAACAGTACGTTCTCTAGGCTTAAGGAAGAAGCCCCCCCCACCTCTAGCAACGGTTATTTAGCAAAGTCTAGTGGGATAACCCACACAGTTATAGTATATATTACTGGCAGCAAATAACAAATGTGAATACATAAATTTTATAAATGAAAAATTTTTATTTATCTATTTTTAATTTTAAGTAATTCATTGTTATTAGTAAATAGTTACCTGCACAATTTACGAATTAAAAGATTTAATTCAAATCCACAATAGTTCATTGCACCCAGTCCTCTATATTAAGCGTAATTGTTTGTTTTTAGTAGGTAACTAGCAGTATAGCCCGGCGCTGCTCGGGTGTAATGAAAGCTTTAAAACTAATCCATGGTCCTGGAGCTCAGACTCAGCCTAAAGAATATTTGTGTGAAGTTTAGTGAGAATCGGATAAAAATTTGTGGATTTGTATAAAGGACATACAGACAGATAAACAGGCACACACACAAGCATCTTGCCTTATATATATATATATATATATATATATATATATATATATATATATATATAATCGATTTTCTGCACTATTATAAGAACTGCAACCTTGAAACTTCTGAATATCTTTTCTTAAGTCTTTGTCTATGAGTGCATCAAATTTGATTAAAATCAGACCACTCCTTCTATAACCCGATATTTTTGATTATCGATATTTATCGGGGGTACCTCGACACAAAACCTAGCTAAGAACACTCGCAGACGCTTGTAGTGCAACTGTGTAAATTTTCAAGAAAATCGGTTCAGCCGTTTCAGAGTCTCTAGGTAATGGACACACACACACACACACACACACACACACACACACACACACACACACACACACACACACACACACAAAGTTCCATTTATAAATAACTTTAGATTGTCCGAATTTGCCAGTAATTACTTCTGCATCCAACTCATTTGCTAGTTCCTTTTCAATGATAATAACATGCATGATTCAAAGTTCTCTTCTGACAAAGATTCTCTTCATTAAGTCTTTATGATCTTAAGCTTTGAAGAAGTCCTTACATTGGACTTGAGCTTCTGAGAGTGTGAAAATGACTTTATAAATTAGTTAATTCTTTTTATTACGAAACTGTTGCCTGCGCTTGTCTTTTGCATTTTTAACTTGATATTGAAAAACAGTTGGCATTAAGCAAGTTGACACTCTGTCCAGTCTGCTGTTGATCTTATGACTTCTTCTTCTATGTGCCCTGTCCTTGCAGAACGTAGGCGATCATGACTTTCCACGTCTTCCTATCCCTGGTGGCTCTTAGCACGCTTTCTCCTGTTACACCACGCAACCCCCGTTCTGTCATCCACCTGCTCAGGCCCTTCAAATATGTCATCCGCTAATTTCCCTGTCTCTTTTTCCTCTATCTGGCCTGTTAGTATCAGGTTCTCTAAGCCTTCCTTTCTCATTGAATGTCCCATGAACTTTATCTGTCTCTTCCTGATTCTCAGTATTAATTTCCTTTTCCTTTCTATCCTTTCCAAAACCTCATTGTTGCTCACATTCTCAATCCATGATATCCGCAGCATCCTTCTGTAGAACCTGATTTCAATTACTTCAGGTTTTTCTTTCATCTTTGATAATATTGTCCAGCATTCATTTCCTAATACTTCATTCATATCACACCCCTGTTTAAGTCCCCTCCACCTTGTGTGGTTCCCGAGCTTTGTATTGAATGAATAATAAATAAATAAAACATTATATTAAGAAACTTCACGTTTTCAGTTAAGAGAAGCACTTTAGAATTTCCAGCTAAAAATTTGTTTCCATATTTTAGAAGCATTATGAAAGAAAACTTATAAATTGTTTATTTCTTGTTTTTATCTCGGATAATCGAAACCGCGGATAGGAGTAAAATACCGTTTGCTCTCTCAGACATTTACACAGAAATATTCTCATCCCCGGCAAAACAGCAAAAATATTTTCAAGTCTTCTACAAAGAAGAGAAATTTTAAAATATTTTGAAAGTCTAAGTACAGTTTGTTTGCGTCAGAATATCCCGTGGCAATTTTTTTCAAGATAATAAGCCCATATATTGAAGTATTTTTTACCTTTTATACACACGCGCACACTATATATATATATATATATATATATATATATATATATTAGTGAGACTGACTCATTTTCTAACATATTTTCAACTACAATTGAGATTCTCACGAACGTACACGCGAAGCGAAGTCGCCATCCACACGTGTAGCATACACAGGCAAAGAGATTTAGACACCACTGTAAACGCACACGTATGAGTTTCTCACTGAAAATGAAGGTGTGCCTAAAAATATTCACTTTGCGATCAATATTTACTTAAAAAAAAAAAGGAGTGCTTCGGGACGTGTTTTGTACATATTTCGGTGTTTATTTGTATCAACATCCGTATAATATTATCTGCCTCTTGAGAAAGTTTCCTTAAAAAATAAATAATTATCAATAAAGATTCAATATTTTTTTCGTGTAAATTCTCAACAAAAGATGTAATAAGTCATTTTCATATTGTAAAGCTAGCAAAGGCGCCTGTCTACTAGGGCGGCTACTTAATCCCAGTTGCCCAGGCAGATTTGAATTTGTTCAATACCCACATGACCCACTTATGGTTTATATAGCATTTATCTAGCGTGAACAACGGTCTGAACAAGGCCAGAACGCTCAAACCGTTGGCCAGAAAGTCTTATGACTTCGAGCTAATAAAACCATCGACGGCTCTCAAATGGTCCCGTCTATCCAATTTCACTCACAATGTTTGGGTATGGTTTTCAGGCACTTTTCAGACGTGCTGACCGCTGGGATCGACTTCTTAGACTGAAAGCATAAAAATTAGAGGTGTCAAATCATCCTTTTGATATATATGTTTTTAGCAAACATTAAATACTGACAAAAACAATAACGGTGTCAAGGGAAACCGTTCTTTTGACATACGGTTGTTGTGGTTTTTCCTGCATGACGTAGACGATCATGACTCTCCACAATGTTCTATTCTTTGTAGATACTGGCAAATTTAATTTTTTGACAATCTCTCCTAATCCCTCTTCTACCAAACATTTACGCATATGCAGATATATCGGTGTTTATTTGTATCAACGTCAGTATAAGATTATCTACTCATTGAAAAGATTTCCTGAAAACAACTAAATAATAAGTCGTACGCGATTATGGCTCTCCTCAGCTTCTTATTCGTTGTAGTTCTTAGTAAGTATTGTTTTTTTTAACCGTCTCACTAAATATATTTTCTGCAAAATATTTAGCTCGTCACGTAGCTTCGTCGCTACTTTTCTCTTCTTTGACCTGCCATGTGAGTACCCGATTTTCTTAGCCATCTTTCCTAAATATGTGCCCCCAACAATCCCTTACTCATTCTACATGCATATGTCCGCTATCTTTCTATTTTCCATAAAACTAATCCCAGTATCCTTCTGCAGTTGTCTCAATGTTGTTATTTTTCTTCATCTTTGATGAGATTCCCCAACATTCATTACCGTATAGGAGAGCTGATATTAAATGTAGTTCCGTTGTTTATAATTAAATTTTCATGTTTGTTAATACTTTGCTTAGCTTTTGGAAGACATCTAGGTCTGTGCAAATTTAAAACACTCACCAGATATTTAAATTAAATAAAAATTAATTGTTCAAAATATCATCCTCATCATCGCCATCACCATCACCATGCTCAGTCCTATGACTAAGTAAGGGCTGCCTTACCTCGATTGGAAGCCATTTTATCTCCCTGCAAGTTACTTGTTCACCACTGCTGTATCCTGGTATTGAACTCACAAATCATTGCGTCAAGTCACAGGAAATAACTAACGTCTATATTCACTATAAATTTTATCCTATATAAATTTTATATTCTTTTTCTATGTGCCCTGTCCCTTCAGGACGTAAGCGATCATGGATCTCCACGTCTCCCTATCCCTTGTGGCTCTTAGTATGTTTGCTCCTGTTGCTCCTGGCAACCCCCGTTCCGTCATCCACCTGATCAGACCCTGCAAATATGTTATCCGCTGCCTTTCTCTGTCTCTCCTTCCTTCTATCTGTCCAGTCAGTATCAGGTTCTCCAGGCTCTCCTTCCTCATTGCATGTCCCAGGAACTTCAGTTGTCTCTTCCTGATGCTCAGCATCAATTTCCTTTTTGTTGCCATTCTTTCTAACACTTCGTCGTTGCTTGTATGCTCAGTCCACGATATCCGTAGCATCCTTCTGTAGAACCACATTTCGGCCGCTTCCAGTTTTGTCCTCATTTTCGATGATATTGTCCAGCATTCACAGCCGTATTGAAGAACTGACATCACATAGCAGTCTAGCACTCTTTTCTTCGTGTCTATTGAGATCTTCCTGTGTGTTAGTATTTTGCTCATCTTCTGGAACGCGTCCTTTGCCATGCCAATTCGCCTTCGGATCTCCGTGTCGCACTTTCCATCTCCTGTTAGAACACTTCCTAGGTACTTAAATTCTTGGACTTGTTTGATTCTGTTATCCCCCACCTGTATTTGGCATTTTGGGTTGTATCTTTTGCTGATGACCATGCACTCAGTTTTCTTAAAGTTTATTTGTAGTCCCTTCTTGTCACTCTCCGCTGCTACTTTCTGTATGAGATCTTGCAGTTTCCTTTCCGTGTCCGCAATCAGTACTGTATCGTCCGCGTATCTTATGTTGTTCAGGTTGTGGCCTCCAATAACAAATCCTGGTATGTCATCTATGGTCCTCAAAATATTCTCGCTGTATAGGTTGAACAAATCCGGTGAAAAGACACATCCTTGTCTTACGCCCTTTTCTATCTTTGTGTATCTACTGAGGTCGTTACCTGTCCGTATGCAGGCCATTTGCTGCCAGTAGAGATTCTTGATTATTCTTATGTCTTTGCCGAAAATATCGAGGTTGCCTAGCATTTCCATCAATTCTTTGTGTCGTATTTTGTCGAATGCTTTCGCGTAATCAATGAAGCATAGGTACAAGTCTTTCTTCATTTGTATTGCCCTTTCAGAGAGCATCCTAATCATGAATATGGCGTTCCTTGTTCCAGTGTCCTTGACGAACCCGCACTGTTCCTGCCCTATCTCTGGCTTGATTCTGCTTCTCGCTCTATTCATCAGGATTCTGACAATCAGTTTTGTAATGTGACTCATTAAGCTGATAGTTCTGTGTAGTTCGCACTCGTTTGCACCAGGTTTCTTCGGCAGCGCTATAAATATCGACTTGCATAGGTCGTCTGGTATTATTCCGCTGCTATAAATTTCGTTTATTATGTCGGTAATCTTTTCTATGCCATATTCTTCTAGGGCTGTCAGCAGCTCTATCACTATGCCATCTGGACCAGGTGCTTTGTTTCTGTTCATTTTAGTCATTGCAGCTTCCACTTCGGATTTTAGTATTTCCGGTCCATCCATCTCCTTGTGTATTCTCGGTTGTTCTCTCTTGTCGCAAAAGAGATCCTTTATGTATTCTCCCCACGCTTGAGTATTTCCTCTTTCTCTAATATGATTGTCCCTTCCTTGGATTTTATGCATCCTGTTGAGGAACAGGTTTTTTGTCCTGTCAGTTCTCTTATCTCTTTATGCATCTCTGCTTTGTTGTTACTGCTCAGTCTCTCTACTTCTGCACATTTGTTGTTGAGCCATTCCTCTTTGGCTTGTCTGCATTTGTTCCTTATCTCCCTGTGAAGTTTTTTGTACTCTGCTCCGTGTCTTGGCGTTATTTTTTGCCTCCTTTGCATCATGTGGAGGATCTCTTCGGTCATCCACTCGTTTTTTCTGCTGCGTCTGATTTTCTTTGGGGCTATGTTGTTATTCAGTCGTTCTTGTCCTAAAAGAGACATGGCCCAGTGGATAACTCTTGACTTCCAATTGAGCTTTAGGCAGGGAATGAGGATGATATACCCCAGTGATTGTAATAAAGGGTTCAATTCGAAATTCCTAGCACCCGAAGAAGGCCGGAGCGTACAACGGCCGAAACGTCGTACAAATGGTAACAAAGATGAAGACAATAGTCTGAATAATGTAAATACTGTGTATTGAATACTGCTGCCTGTGTATTGAATACTGCTGCCACATCTGGTCGGGTCCCCCTGCTACTCTCCTCTGGCTTCTTGATAAAATACAACGGAGAATCTGTAACGTGATCGATACTGACTTGGCAGACCGGCTGCACCCACTCTCTCACCAGTGTGACGTGGCTTCCCTGTGCCTCTTCTATAAATACTTTCACGGCTTCTGCTCTGATGAACTTAGATCATTGGTGCCGGCTAGGTACGAATTTACACGAGGTACTAGATTAGCAACTAGGTCCCACCCTTTTCCCGTGAAACAGATAAGATGTAACTGTAATTTCTACTCCAACAGCCTCCTTTCTTGTGCTTCGCGCCTGTGAAATTCCCTTCCACATGCCTGTTACCCCGACAGCTACAATCTCCAGGAGTTTAAATGTAAGTTCAATAAACACCTCCTATCACACTAACTTGCATCTATTCTCTCAAACACTCTCACCATCTACCCAAGCTTCATTCTCGGTATCCTTACCCGTCTATTACCCTCCTTCTGACATTTCCTATATTTAACCATCCTTTCTCATCACTTCCCCCACCCATGTAACCCTCTGCGCAATAGTGTCAGTGGAATGCCTTGCTCGGGGTGAAACGATTAAAAAAAATACTACCTTATCTCAGATATATAGACAAATACTAAAATTTGTCTTTTTGTTATTTTCCCTGAACGTTCTCCCATAATATATTTCTTCAAGATATCTAGGTAATGTGTATTTTTCTCGTTCTCTTTTACCTGCCATATGTCCTGTGAATATAAAACTTTCTCAGCTCTTTTTCCTCATCACCTTTTTCCAGAAATTTCGACCGTCTCTTCCTGATGTTTAATATAAGTGTCCTTTTTGTTTCCACTTTCTTTAAAACTTCTTCATTGATAACATCCTCAGTCTATCGTATAATCATCATCCTTCTGTAGAACCACTTTTCTGTTACTTCAAATTTTGATTTAATATTTGAGTAAAAGTGTCTGTCTTTCTCTGTCATACAGGAGAATTGAGGGTCCTGGGCATGACGCTAAACTGCATCCGGCAACAAGGCCTCTGATTGGGAGGTTGTGAGGAGCATGGAACCACCTATTAATTGCTGTTGTTCCCAGATCCACTCTGACCCGGAGTGGTAGCAAGGCCTCTGATTGGGAGGTTGTGAGGAGCATGGAACCACCTCTTAATTGCTGTTGTTCCCAGGTCCACTCTGACTCGGTGTGGTAGCACCTGTTAAGGTCACAGCTATGAGCAAATAGTTAACTCCCAAGCTGGGTGCAAAACACTATGGAAGTATAAAAATGCACTTTTATAAAATATATACATAAAATAGACTTTTATAAAAAAAAATATACATTTTTAAAGGAAAAATATTGCCAACAATACATTTTTGAAGAAAAAATTATGACCATAACACATTTTTGAAGGAAAAATTCTCAGCAAGACAATTTTGAATACAAAACTCGAAGACATTTTCAGTTTCCTCAAATAAAAACAAAAAATTGTCATTAAAATCTGACTAAATCAAATTTCTGGCTATATCTAAACATTTAAAAAAGGCCTTAAAACCCCAATCTATTTGGTATTAAATACACCACAGAGGTTGATATGTCGTTAAACAAACTTCAAACAGGAGAATTGATATTAAATAGCAGTCGACTATTTTTTCTTTGTTTCTAGTGAAATTCGCTTGTTTCTTAATACCGTGCTTAGTTTCAGAAAGGCAACTCTTTCTATTCAAATGTCTCTTTGGAATTCAGTGCCATATTTTCTAACCTTTATTAAAATATTTCCAAAATTCGTAACTCTCATCTGATTGAAAATTTATTTCTGAGGGCTTAACACAGAATAGTTGATTTGCTAAGCGCCGCTTAGCTGTGGCTAAAGGCCGAAAGTATGGAGTACCCAGTGAAGATCGAACTCACTACTCAGGTGTAACAGGTTCTAACCATACAAGCTTACTAACCATTACACCACGCAGGGATTAGATAAATAGTAGCTAGTAAGGACCTATTGATGAGTGTTTGGAGGGTAGACTAGTATCTCTGAACGTGTGCTGCTACCAACCGAGATGAGTTACCAGTCTGTATTCAGAACCGGATGTGACACAACCATGGACCTTTTGCTAACATTTTCAACGAAACACCGGGTCTGGGATCAACCGTTAAGTTGCGATGCTGTAAATTTAATTCTGAATTCTCTGTTTTAACTTATCCAGAGTTCTTGGTCGAGTCGTGTACACTTTACTCTTGAGATAGTAGATGACATCCCCCTGTCCGAATGCATTATTGAAATCTGCTGTTATGATTCCTCATTGACAGCTGCAATATCTCAGCTGCAATATCTCAGCTGCGATGCTGTAAATTTCATTCTGAATTCTCTGTTTTAACTTATCCAGAGTTCTTGGTCGAGTCGTGTACACTTTACTCTTGAGATAGTAGATGACATCCCCCTGTCCGAATGCATTATTGAAATCTGCTGTTATGATTCCTCATTGACAGCTGCAATATCTCAGCTGCAATATCTCAGCTACGATGCTGTAAATTTCATTCTGAATTCTCTGTTTTAACTTATCCAGAGTTCTTGGTCGAGTCGTGTACACTTTACTCTTGAGATAGTAGATGACATCCCCCTGTCCGAATGCATTATTGAAATCTGCTGTTATGATTCCTCATTGACAGCTGCAATATCTCAGCTGCAATATCTCAGCTGCAATATCTCAGCTGCGATGCTGTAAATTTCATTCTGAATTCTCTGTTTTAACTTATCCAGAGTTCTTGGTCGAGTCGTGTACACTTTACTCTTGAGATAGTAGATGACATCCCCCTGTCCGAATGCATTATTGAAATCTGCTGTTGATTCCTCATTGACAGCTGCAATATCTCAGCTGCAATATCTCAGCTGCGATGCTGTAAATTTCATTCTGAATTCTCTGTTTTAACTTATCCAGAGCTCTTGGTCGAGTCGTGTACACTTTACTCTTGAGATAGTACATGACATCCCCCTGTCTGAATGCATTATTGAAATCTGCTGTTATGATTCCTCATTGACAGCTGCAATATCTCAGCTGCAATATCTCAGCTGCGATGCTGTAAATTTCATTCTGAATTCTCTGTTTTAACTTATCCAGAGTTCTTGGTCGAGTCGTGTACACTTTACTCTTGAGATAGTAGATGACATCCCCCTGTTCGAATGCATTATTGAAATCTACTGTTATGATTCCTCATTGACAGCTGCAATATCTCAGCTGCAATATCTCAGCTGCAATATCTCAGCTGCGATGCTGTAAATTTCATTCTGAATTCTCTGTTTTAACTTATCCAGAGTTCTTGGTCGAGTCGTGTACACTTTACTCTTGAGATAGTAGATGACATCCCCCTGTCCGAATGCATTATTGAAATCTGCTGTTATGATTCCTCATTGACAGCTGCAATATCTCAGCTGCAATATCTCAGCTGCGATGCTGTAAATTTCATTCTGAATTCTCTGTTTTAACTTATCCAGAGCTCTTGGTCGAGTCGTGTACACTTTACTCTTGAGATAGTAGATGACATCCCCCTGTCCGAATGCATTATTGAAATCTGCTGTTATGATTCCTCATTGACAGCTGCAATATCTCAGCTGCGATGCTGTAAATTTCATTCTGAATTCTCTGTTTTAACTTATCCAGAACTCTTGGTCGAGTCGTGTACACTTTACTCTTGAGATAGTAGATGACATCCCCCTGCCCGAATGCATTATTGAAATCTGCTGTTATGATTCCTCATTGACAGCTGCAATATCTCAGCTGCAATATCTCAGCTGCAATATCTCAGCTGCGATGCTGTAAATTTCATTCTGAATTCTCTGTTTTAACTTATCCAGAGTTCTTGGTCGAGTCGTGTACACTGTACTCTTGAGATAGTAGATGACATCCCCCTGTCCGAATGCATTATTGAAATCTGCTGTTGATTCCTCATTGACAGCTGCAATATCTCAGCTGCAATATCTCAGCTGCGATGCTGTAAATTTCATTCTGAATTCTCTGTTTTAACTTATCCAGAGCTCTTGGTCGAGTCGTGTACACTTTACTCTTGAGATAGTACATGACATCCCCCTGTCTGAATGCATTATTGAAATCTGCTGTTATGATTCCTCATTGACAGCTGCAATATCTCAGCTGCAATATCTCAGCTGCGATGCTGTAAATTTCATTCTGAATTCTCTGTTTTAACTTATCCAGAGTTCTTGGTCGAGTCGTGTACACTTTACTCTTGAGATAGTAGATGACATCCCCCTGTCCGAATGCATTATTGAAATCTGCTGTTATGATTCCTCATTGACAGCTGCAATATCTCAGCTGCAATATCTCAGCTGCGATGCTGTAAATTTCATTCTGAATTCTCTGTTTTAACTTATCCAGAGTTCTTGGTCGAGTCGTGTACACTTTACTCTTGAGATAGTAGATGACATCCCCCTGTCCGAATGCATTATTGAAATCTGCTGTTATGATTCCTCATTGACAGCTGCAATATCTGAGCTGCAATATCTCAGCTGCGATGCTGTAAATTTCATTCTGAATTCTCTGTTTTAACTTATCCAGAGTTCTTGGTCGAGTCGTGTACACTTTACTCTTGAGATAGTAGATGACATCCCCCTGTCCGAATGCATTATTGAAATCTGCTGTTGATTCGTCATTGACAGCTGCAATATCTGAGCTGCAATATCTCAGCTGCGATGCTGTAAATTTCATTCTGAATTCTCTGTTTTAACTTATCCAGAGTTCTTGGTCGAGTCGTGTACACTTTACTCTTGAGATAGTAGATGACATCCCCCTGTCCGAATGCATTATTGAAATCTGCTGTTATGATTCCTCATTGACAACTGCAATATCTCATCTGCGATGCTGTAAATTTCATTCTGAATTCTCTGTTTTAACTTATCCAGAGTTCTTGGTCGAGTCGTGTACACTTTACTCTTGAGATAGTAGATGACATAACCCTGTCCGAATGCATTATTGAAATCTGCTGTTATGATTCCTCATTGACAGCTGCAATATCTCAGCTGCAATACCTCAGCTGCGATGCTGTAAATTTCATTCTGAATTCTCTGTTTTAACTTATCCAGAGTTCTTGGTCGAGTCGTGTACACTTTACTCTTGAGATAGTAGATGACATCCCCCTGTCCGAATGCATTATTGAAATCTGCTGTTATGATTCCTCATTGACAGCTACAATATCTGAGCTGCAATATCTCAGCTGCGATGCTGTAAATTTCATTCTGAATTCTCTGTTTTAACTTATCCAGAGTTCTTGGTCGAGTCGTGTACACTTTACTCTTGAGATAGTAGATGACATCCCCCTGTCCGAATGCATTATTGAAATCTGCTGTTATGATTCCTCATTGACAGCTGCAATATCTCAGCTGCAATATCTCAGCTGCGATGCTGTAAATTTCATTCTGAATTCTCTGTTTTAACTTATCCAGAGTTCTTGGTCGAGTCGTGTACACTTTACTCTTGCGATAGTCCCACAAGAAGAAAATTACCAACGGACAAATGTGGCTATCTAGGGCGGGGGCATGGAACATTGCCGAATCTTGAGATCAAACAGTTACCGAACAATCCTCGCACAGCCTCCATTGATTGCCGTTCAGTGTGTGATGTGGCTCCATCCTGTTGAAACCTGGTTTCTTTAACGTGTGAAAAATTGTTCAATTCGGGTGTCTCTTCGTAACGATTCGCAGTGACAGTGACGAAGATCCTTTGCTCATTAAAAAAAATGAGGTCCGATGATCCCATGTAATGAAACAAAATACCATACTGTCACTTTACTAGCGTGTAAAGGGCGCTCATGAAATTCATTAGGATTTGTGTCTGCCCAGTAACGGTAGTTCTGCTTATTCACATAATCTGAGAGATGAAAATGGGCCCCATTTGATATCCATGACTTGTTTAGAAATTCATCTCGATCCTTGGTTACTGAACTGGCAGAGTGTTTATTTCGTGAAGCCACTGTTTCATGTCTGCCAATACACACTCAAAAAATTCCCGTTTTTTTGGGGTCACCCGATATTTTATTTCATTTAACATATCTTAAAAATCTTGTTGACATTAAATAATCCATTGAGGTTAAAACAAATTTTAACCTAAACCAAACCTAATTTTTCTCTCAGATCTTCAGCGCCTTTCACGCTATCAAAACAAGTTGAAGCAACAACAACCCTTCTTCGCATCTGCACCCTTTCCAATCTCTTGGGAAGGAGATTTGGTACTGAAGCAGACACGCTGACAATGGTGGGTACGTCTTTTTAACTTCGAGTTTCATCGTATTTCTGTTTTCATTTTTTGTCAATTTTAATCGAAATTCAAAGCAGCTCATCTTAACATCAGAAACAACTATTCACTCGCGAGATGAAAACTACAAAGAAGCAACATTATTTCCGAATTCACATGTCCTTTGAAGAACAGTATTTTTAATCATAATTTAGCAAATAATTATATCGGACATACCACTATGAAACTAACTCGAAGTCTGACGCTACATCTCTCAGAACAGAGCTCAATTCGATCTCATTTAAACACACACGGAAACTACCAAACCCTATCCGGAACATACTCGTCGGCAAAACAAATATCATAGCATCATCCACATGAAAAAAGACAAAAATTAACTGAGGCCTTACTAATAAAAACGAAAAACCTAACGGTCAACAACATCAACTACGAACACGCTAACAATATGCTTACCGTGTTCGGTACATAACACATATCACTAGCCTGTCAGATGAAAATGGGCCTCATCTGACATCCATAACTCATCTTGATCATCCTGATCAAGATGACTCATAACTCATGACCCATAACTCATCCTGATTTCATCCTGAAATTCATCTTGATCCATAGTTACTGAAATGGCAGAGTGTTTATTTCGTGAAGCCACTGTTTCATGTCTGCCAATACACACTTCAAAAAATTCCCCTTTTTGGGGTCACCCTGTAGAAAAATCACAGGGAGGGAATTTTATGGCAGTTTGAAAAGTGATTGTAGTCTAGACGCCAGATCAGGGTTAAAAACGTTGCTGTTTCTTCTTTTTCAACATTTCAATGATCTCTACCTATATAGCACTAGCACTGGACTACATGTGAAAGCAATATTTTAAGCATGGACATTTGTAAAACTTCTCGATATGTAAATTAAATTTTAGAGAGACAATAAAAAAAGATGTTCGCCATTAAACATCTGTGAAACCTCTCTCTGTCCTCCATCAGAATGGCTAATGCTTGCCTCTAGGAGAGTAACGCGTTGAACATTCTTGGGATAACGTCCTCGACTGACATGAAATTTAAACACTATACTGCATCTATTCACATGTTACATATACAAATACATACTTTAGTATTTGTCTATATTTCTGAGATGAGGTAGTATTTACAGTATTTAGATTATTCGGACTATTGTCCTCATCTTTGTTGCCATTTGTACGACGTTTAATAATAGATCATTATATTTGTCTATATTTCTGAGATGAGGTAGTATTTACAGTATTTACATTATTCGGACTATTGTCCTAATCTTTGTTGCCATTTGTACGACATTTAATAATAGATCATTCTATTTGTCTATATTTCTGAGATGAGGTAGTATTTACAGTATTTACATTATTCGGACTATTGTCCTAATCTTTGTTGCCATTTGTACGACGTTTAATAATAGATCATTATATTTGTCTATATTTCTGAGATGAGGTAGTATTTACAGTATTTACATTATTCGGACCATTGTCCTCATCTTTGTAACCATTTGTACAACGTTTCGGACATTATACGCTCCGGCCTTTTTCAGGTGCTAGAAATTTTGAACCAAACCCTTTATTACAATCAATGGGGTATATGAACTCCATTCATTGCGTAGTAGTTCTTTTGGAAATCATGAGTTATCTCTGTCTAACATTGCAAGTTACTTGTTAACCACTGTTGTAGCCTGGTATTGAACTCACAACTCTTTGGGTCAGATCACAGAAACTAACCAACATCTATATCCACTAGGCCACGTGTCCTTTCGGTTCAAAATTCCTAGTACCTAAATAAGGCCGGAGAGTACAACGGCCGAAACGCCGCACAAATGGCAACAAAGATGAGGACAATAGTCCGATTAATGTAAAAAGTGTATATATACTTATCTAATGGATATACACTATTTACATTATTGTGAAATTTAATTAAAATAACTGTCTTCGGTTTCCCTTCTTTTGACATACGGTCAGTTGTAGATTAGTTGAAGTGACAGGGTGTAATTGATTTCTTTTTTTTTTCTTAGATTATCTCATTTGGAGTAGTGTGTAGTAATATGAATCTATTTTCGGGCTGCATGATGAAATTTGTTTGGCCTTGAAAAAATATTGCGTTATACGTTATTGCGATAGACGTTACTCCAAGGAAGGGGACGAAAATTGCAACTCTGCACGAACACACAGACAAGCCTTACAGAGATATCGCGGATATTGTTGATGCCAGGCTTCCAACTGTCAGTCGTGTCATCTGGGCGAAGAAACAAACTGAATTCCTCAGTTCAAAACGTAAAGTAAAATGCGGTCGGAAGAGAAATACAACCCCAAGAGACGACGTATTCGTGATCAGGGAAAGTGTGAATGATCTTAGGTAGACCTTATTCGGTTTGTTTCAATTAATTTGCACAAGGTGTGAGATATATATATATATATAAGAAAACGATATAATCTGATATTGTCATTTGTTGCTCTTTTGTATGTTTTTTATATATTAGCTACAAATAATCCCATTCGCATCCCTAATTATTTATGATCAATAGCCTCTTGAATATTTTGAAGATTAACAGCTACTATCTGCCCAATAATCGTTGGGATAATACAATAGACCTTAATACATATAAGGCACCATTGAAAAGCATTTAATAGATGATTTCAAACATACATACTCTGAAGGGTGCTGTTAGAGTATGTGGCCTACATATTTGATCCTGGTATATCCGGGATGTGCGTTGTGGTGCATTGGATATCGGCTCGGAAAGAGAAATCGGGGAGCCGAGTTCGAATTCCAGCTGAATTCATTGCATTCACTTACGCGCAAATACCATTGGGAAAGGTATTAATCCACCTATTCCTTCCAGTTATGGGTTAAATAATAAGACAGATTGGGTTCTATAGCCTTGGTCTACCGCAGAAAGCAACGGCAACCTACTGCGGGATAATCTTCTGCACAGTCAATCATGTCTCTTTCGAGACATGATCGCCCAAGCGTGTATAACGTATGGCACTGAACTGATATCCGGTTTGAATGTGTCGTTAGAGTATATTTATAGATATAAGTATTCGGTTATTTATTGAAACTGATCATTTTCCCTAACCCTAACTCTAACACTCCCCTAACCCTAACCACTCAATCCTAACACAAACCTAACCCTAACTTTAATGTAGGCCACATAATATACCAGTGACAGAATTTGGCCACATTCAAAAAGTAAACCACATACTATACCGGCTCTCCTTGTAGATTGCATTAAATCATGAAACAGACTGTTACCTTTCAATGTCGATCTGACTGTCCACATGTGTATCCATATCAACATATGCTCTAACTAATTTTGAACCCTTTTACCGATAAATGTAACATAAATTATATATATATATATATATATATATATATATATATATATATAATGAGACAGATAAAAGGAGAGAATATTTCTCGCATGTTCAACCAATCGAACAGGTACTGAGGGAAGATTCAGAAAAAATTTACGATGTGGGGAGAGACTTGAGTAGAGAGAGATGAGGTGTTGGAAGAATAGAGAAAGATATTGAATAAAAAAGTCGTAAATTGACGTCAGTGCTTTTCGGAATTAAATGTAGCGGAGAAATACGATATTGAAAAAAGAACAATAGAATTATAAAGAAGGTACTCAGGTGAAAACGAAGAAGTTAAAGAAGATGTAGAAGACAGGTATGAGTAGGAGGGGTAGGAGGAGGAATGAAGAAATATTGCCTTTGCGTTCATTCGCGCAGGCGTAGAGGAAGAAATAAGTAGAAAAATATAGAACAATGAAGGAAGTTAATGAAGAAGAAGCTGATGAGGAGAAAGTCTATGAAGAAGAAGAAGAAGAAGAAGAAGAATGTGGATAGGGAGAAAAATGGTCCGGTATTTTCTTTAAAAGAAAACCTATAGAAGGTGAGCTAACACATGAAAAGATAGATACATATGCACTGAGAAAGAAAAAAGAAAGGAGTTAAGGAACCTATATGAGGTCAAGCAGAACATGAAAAGAGTGATAAATATGTGTTGAGAAAGAAAGAACGAAAGAAAAAAGAAAGAAAGAAGGAAAGACAGTAAAAAAGAAAGAAAGAAAGAAAGAAAGTAGTGACATATATGAGGACAAGCAGCACCTAAAAAGATTGATAAATTTGTGTTCAGAAAGAAAGAAAGAATAAAAAAATAAAAAGAAGATGAAGAAAGAAAAGAAGAAAGAAAGAAGAGACATATGCGATGATTAAAAGCACATGAAAGGACAGATATATATGTATAAAGAAAGAAAGAAAGAACGACAGAAAGTAAAAAAAGAGAAAGAAAGAAAGTAAAAAAGAGAATCAAAGACAGAACTAAAGAAAGAAAGAAAGAAAGAAAGAAGAGACATATACTATGATTAACAACACATGGAAAGACAAATATATATGCATAAAGAAAAAAGAAAGAAAAAGAAAGTAAAAAGAGAAAGAAAGAAAGAAAGAAAGAAGAGACATATACAATCATTAACAGCACATGTAAAGACAGATATATATGTATAAAGAAAGAAACAAAGTAAAAAAGAGGAAGAAACAAAAAAGTGACATATACGATCATCAACAACACATGAAAAGACAGATATATATATATATAGAAAGAAAGAAAGAAAGAAAGAAAAGAGAAATAAAAAGAAAGATACAAGGAAATAAAAGACATATATGACAATAAGAAAAATAAACATGTATTGAGAAAAAATAAAATGAAAGCAAGTAAAAAGAAACAAAGAAGAGACCTTTAGGAGGACAAGCAGTACGTAAAAATATAGATAAAAATGTATAAAGAAAGAAAGAATAAATAAATAAATAAATAAGAGACCTATATGTGGACAAACAACACATGAAAATATAGTTATGTATTGAGAAAGAAAGAAAGAAAGAAAGAAAGAAAGAAAGTTAGATGAAAGAAGAAAAAGAGAAAAGAAGAAAAGAAAGAAATAAGACTCCTATATGAGGATAATCAGCACATGAAAAGAGAGATAAATAAAAATGAGAAAAAGAAAGAAAGAAAGAAGTACTAAAATAATAACTGGCAAAAAATAAAAAGATAAATAAATATATATTGAGAAAGAAAGAGAGGAAAATGAAAGAATACAGAGAAAAAAAGAAACATCATAAAATGAAAAGAAAGAAAGAAAGAAAGAAGAAAGAAAGAAAGAAAAGGCCGTAAGCGATAATATCTTCAGAAAAAGACGACAAAGGAGAAGAGATCAAAAGATGTGATTTTAAAAATGAAAGGAAACTAAAAAACTAAAAACGCCAAAACATGGAATAGAAAAAAAATTGACTAAGACGAAGCAATTTGAATCGTGTTTAATATGAGACGAGGCGGGAAAAAGGCAAGAGAATGTTTGAACAGAGAGTGTTTTTGAAATTGCACTGGTTGGCAGGTGCTACATATTCGCTTGGTTTACGAGGAAGCCGAAACTGGTGTTAAGCAGGCCTTTTTCGCACAATATTGATTGATTCAAGACACAGTGGCTACATACAAATATTTTCAATCAACGCCAGATTTTACAAGTACACAAGTAAAGTAGAAAAATCGTCGAGATACGCCCTCTAAAAGAACGTCCCTTGGTATTTAATTGAATTCGCGCCAGGCATCAGTTGGGATGAAAAACACAAATATATCGTGATTTTTAAAATATTTTTAATCGGGCTAATTTTTGATTGAATCTTTTTCTACAGCTTATCAACACTTTGTAGGTCATTTAAAATACTTTTAGATTGTAAGATTTTTTTTTTAATATAAAAATATTCTAATGATGCAAACCTTACTCTAAATTACCCATATCTGGGTATATATATATATATATATATATATATATATATATATATATATATATATATATATATAATAATAATAATAATAATAATAATAATAATAATAAAACCGACTCTGTACGTATTCTAATCTTAAAATGTTACACAAGAAACTTTTAAAGACTATGAATAACCAGCAGAATCTAACTCCGTTATCGTCCTCGGCTATAGAGCTTTGGACAAAGAGGGGAAAAAAAAAAGAAAACTGCGTAGGACCGACAATGCATACGGTTCTTCACAGTAAAGAAAAAAACCTTCGAACGGAACGAACCACCAGGAAAGAAAAGTGCTCGATACTAAACTAACCAAAAAGTGTTAACAAAAAGGCAGTTACGCAGAGCGTGATTTTTTTTTTCAACCCCTTTCCCCAAATGGGTTAGTCTTAATAGGTGTCTATTTATTTGATTTTTTTTTTTTTTTTTTTTTTTTCAACCCCTTCCCCCAAATGGGTTAGTCTTAATAGGTGTCTATTTATTTGATTAGTCTTTGGTCTGCCTTTGCCCTGACGAGCCGTTGTGCGAAACCGCGGTAGGTCTTGGCGATCTTGCGATTTTTTTCGTGTATATATATATATATATATAGACGTCATCCATCTACAAGCCTGTTTCGCTGTATCACAGTTCATCAGCGTGGCTAGACACATCCACTTGTTTCTTGCCGAGATCGAAATTCGACCGATATGGTGTCCTAAGTTAATGGCACATTGAATCATAGAAGAGAAAAGTGGTAGAATCGCCGACTGACGCCAATTCGGTCGGGTTTCAATCCTGGGTTAAAAAGCAATCGGATGTCTAACCGTACTGATGAGCTGTGATACCGCGAAACAAATCTGTCTGACTATATGATATATGATGACTATATATATATATATATATATATATATTTGAGCATCAATCTCTCTTTTATGCAATGCATAATAATATCAACTACGAACCCGCCAACAACCAACATGCTTACCGTGATCGGTACATAACACATACCAGTAATCTACTTCATATCACATAATACGGCATACATAACACCACATGCATTCTGTTACGTGCAAAACAGCATTCATCCTCGAAAATGGATAAACGTATAGCCGAAAGCGGTCAGATAAACAAAACATTTGTACAACTTTTATATAATTAATATCCTCAAGAGAAAAATATCGTAAAATTACATGAAAATCACATAAAAACTTAACCATCACACCTTATCTGTTATTTTTAATGAAACCGGCATATATATATATATATATATATATATATATATATATATATATATATATATTGGGCGTGTATAATGATAATATACACGCTAAAAGGTCTGCCTTCTTCTACCGTGCGCCCATAGCTCAGAGGTAGAATTACCGACTGACGCTAATTTGATCGGGTTTCAATCCTGGGTTAAAAAGCAATCCAAGTCTAACCGTACTGATGAGCTGTGAAACAGATCTGTCTGCGGATGACTATATATATATATATATTACCTGTACATTTACTAATTGATCTGTTTTTATGGCCCACCTACGATTTCCAGGTATTTAAAACCGGAAAATATTTTTAAAGATAAAAAGGAAGAAACAAACAAACAAAAAAATATATATTGTAAGAAAGAAAAAAAGATTAGGTCGACTTCTTTTTTACGGTTTAGCAGACTTTTCCAGGCTATATAAAACCAGAGACTATTTTTACAATGTAAGAAGTTTCGGAAATAATAATAAATTAATGATATATGTCCTACTAAGTAACCCAAAGCTTGGGGAATTAGGAAGTGACATACATTCCACAAGAGTATTTGCGAATAAGGGAATATATCCATCCCAACTGGAACTGGAATTCGGATAAATACCTGCGAAGTGTTCTAACACTGAACGGAAAGTAAAATACGTAATGAGGAAGGAGGGCTTGGAGAATCTGAAGCACACAGAAAGCATAAAAGGAAATAGAGACAAGGAAAAACAGCTCGTGACATACTTAATACGTTTAAAGCAAATGGATGTCAGAGCAGATTTTGAAAGAAATAACAAGACAAAATGTATTAAGAACTACAAAAGACAGGAAGGTGTGGAGGATCATGATTGTTTACGTTCTGAAAGTATACAACACAGAAAAGAAGAAGGTTTAAAATATCGAGCCGTTATCTATTACATCAGCTGCACATCCAAGATTTCATCACCTGGTATTTTAAAGGAATCACTCATCTAAATACGAACCAGGCGCGAAGGTGCTTAACTTTGCTGTTCGTACGAGAACCGGTGTTTTAACGTGATATGGCCGTGAGCCTAGATTATCCTATTACTGGCGCTGAAGACTTCGCATATGGAGAACGTGTTACCGGAGTTATATAATTCCCTGCGGGTTTCGATAATTCTTAAAATATTCCGTGTGAGAAAAAGTCGCGTGCACGAAAATAAGTTGAATGCTCGCTTTTGTTGCTTATCACGTCTTTTTCATGAGTAAACATGTTTTTAGGCAGGTGCACTGTGGCAAACAGTAAACAATAAGTAAAACAAGGGTAATATGCACCCTGGATGTGCTAATTTTGTAGAGTACCTAAAACCAATACCCAAAAATATCTTGATCCAAGACTATCGAAAAGAAAATGTGATTTCATGTAAATAATAATATTTACTACCCACTTGCAAAAACCTATGAAAGAAAAAGCAATCCATCAACTGCAAGTAATGCTCGCTAACTTCTAGCACACACTTTTCCATTCTTCCTCGCTAATTCGGTAAACTGAAGCAGTAAATGAAATCAGTGTAGGTTTTTTGTCGGAGTTATCTTCTCTGGTATTGGTCTGTCTTGAAGAGCTAAAGCACTTGTAAGTCCCCTTTCTAGTTACACAAAACTGGATGTCCAGAGAAAAAAGAATATTCATCGAGCTTAACTGTTAGACAGGGTGGGTGGATAAATATTTAAAAGTGACATCAACGATTTAAATTTCATTTCAGGAACCGATTGCCAATAAGCTACCAAGAAAGCAAAAAACCGCTACAAATGTAACTTTAAAAATTATATTCAAATTCTTCCCGGAAACCAGAAAATTTGATCAGAAGTGAAGGAAAATGAAATTTAAAAAATCATAAAGATAAATTGATATTTGAACAAGCATATATATATATATAAATTCAGATAAACCTTAGTGGGGAAATCGCCATTTTCAACATGTCATTTTAAGGCATGCATTCTTCAACCCCTTTTAAACAGAGAATGAAGAAAATTTAGGTAAAGGAAGGAGTTGGGATGTATTATTTTTTTCTTTGGGTTGGGCTGGGGGACGGAGGCAGTAATAATTCTTCCTTAGCAGCGGGAGGTATGTGGCCTAACCCTAGGGTTAGCAGAATAAGTTATGTGGGGGTAACTGCTAGGTCAACTTTAAAAAAATTTTTGCAATATTTTTTATCGGGACTAACTGGGGGAATAAGATAATTATTGTAATTTATATTTCTTGTAATTTATATTTCACACACACACACACACACACACACACACACACACACACATATATATATATATATATATATAAATTATATTTAAAATATGTATATATATATATATATATATATATATATATATATATAGCAATTTTTTTTTACGTTTACCCAGCAGTTACCGTCACACCACTTTCTCTGCTAACCCTAAGGTCAGACTACATACCTCCCACTACTAAGGAAGGATGGCTACTGGCTCCGTCCCACCTGCCCAACCCAAAGAGGAACCAACATATCCCATTCCCTTCCTTTACCTAAACTAACATCTGGGCTTAGAATTTTCTTCATTCTCTGTTTAGAAAGGGTCGAAGAATACATGCCTTAAAGTGACATATTGAAAATGGCTATTTCCCCATTAAGTTTTATCTGAATTTACAGATATATCGTAATGTACCCGATATCGGGTAGAGATAGGGCATTAACAGGATGTGGAGAAGTTTACAACATAACTGAGCAGATTCAGGCCGAATTCGAATTTTCTAGAAAACGCCGTTATGATTTTGTCACTTGTCAAGGCTTGATTTTCAATTTGCTGTCTTGTCCCGGTTTCTTCTTATTTATATGGAGCTTCATGTAATTTGATATTTCTTTGTAGGTGTGGCCTATCAGTGTTTAATTTTTTGGGGATTGCTTTTGTTGTATTGATTTCCTTTTAATGTTATAATATATATATATATATATATATAGAGAGAGAGAGAGAGAGAGAGCGAAAGAGAGAGAAAGAACTAGACGAATGAGGTTATATGTATATATGTTTGACTGAAATATTCATACATGTATGTGTGAGAGAGAAACAGAGATAGAGAGAGAAAAATAATTTTTTAACAGATCAGTCATTATCCAGTTTCTTTTGTACAACACATACAAAAATTCTTGAACAAATACCTACACAGAAATAACCCACTCATATACTTCCAATGAAATATCTCCACATATACCTAAAAAGAAATATATCCCACATATACCTACAAAGAAATGCCTCTGATATATGCTTGCAAATAAATACCTCCCACATATACCTATAAAAATATCTGTCGTATAGGCACTCAAAGAAATACCTCTCAGATATACCTCAAAAGAAATACCCCCACATATGCCTATAAATAAATACCTCCTACAAATAGATCCAAAATACCTCCCACACATACATCTAATAAAATATTTCTCGCATAATCCTCGAAATAAACACCCCAATATACTTACAATTAATTAGCTCACGCATATATCTACAATGAAATAGCTCCCACATATACCGACTTGGTAGCTCGGCTGTAGTCGCTCTCTCACCGGCGTGAGGTGGCTTCCATATGTCTCTTCTACAAGTACTTTCACGGCTTCTGCTCCAATAAACTTAGATCACTAGTGCTTCCTAGGTATTAATTTACACGAGCTACTAGACTAGCAACTAGGTCCCACCCTTTTACAGTGAAACCGATAAAATGTAACTGCAGTTTCTACTGTAATAGCTTATTTTCTAGTACTTTCTGCCTGTGGAATTCCCTTCCATATACTTGCTTCCCCAACAGCTACAATCTCCAGGAATTTAATTGTAAGGTCAATAGACATCTCCTATCTCACTAAATAGCATTCATTCTCTCAAGCTCTTTTCTCCATCCACTCCACCCCCATTACACCGGTATCCTCCGCCGTCTATTACCTTCCTCCTGACATTTCCTATAACTAATCCATCCTTCACATCACTATCCCCTCTGTAACCCCTGTGCAACAGTGGCAGTAACACTGCCTTGCTTGGGGTGAAATGATTAAAAACAAATACCTCCAATAAATGCTCCCCACATATTCCTCCAATGAAATACATTCTCAGTATACTTTCAAATAAATACTTCCCACATAATGGTAGTATATTAGCCCTATGAAGTACACAATTTTCATTAATCTTTTACTATTATGTGGGAGGTACTTCTGGGAGGATGTGCGTTGTGGTGCATTGGATATCGGGGAGCCGAGTTCGAATTCCAGCTGAATTCATTGCATTCACTTACACGCAAATACCCTTGGGAAAGGTATTAATCCATCTATTTCTTCCAGTTATGGGTTAAATAACAGGACAGATTGGGTTCTATAGCCTTGGTCGGCAACCAGTCTACCGCATAAAGCAATGGCAACCTACTGCGGGATAATCTTCTGCCCAGTCAGTCATGTCTCTTTCGAGACATGATCGCTCAAGCGTGTATCACGTATGGCACTTAACTGACTGACTTCTGGGAGGTATATGTAGGAAGTATTTATTCAGCACCTTGTACATGAAGTAAAAAAGTAGGGTGTATACTCAGACATGTTTATGATAATACATACCGTTTGGAGTAATATTTTAACTTGCGCTTTCATATTTAAAAAGTATATTTTCGAAAATGTTTCACCAACATCGATATAAATTGTCATTTTAATAAAAAGCACCTCCAGGCAGATATAGAATCTGCATTCCCGTATTCTATAGTCGAAAATTATTCGAAAACATTGCTAAAATGAGAGCATCTAAGCAAATCAGTTTTCGATCATCGACTGACGGTGTGCATATTTTTTTTTAATCATCTCACCCCAAGCAAGGCATTCCACTGCCACTATTGCGCATGGGGCTACATAGGGGAAGGTAAAGAGAAAAAGTGGTTAGACATAGGGAATGTCAGGAGGAAGGTGACAGATGAGTAAGGATACCGAGGATGAGGGTTGGGCAGATGGGAAGCGTGTTTGATAGAATGGGAGCAGGTTAGTGTGTTAGGAGGTGTCTATTGACCTTACATTTAAACTCCTGGAGATTGTAGCCGTCGGGGAAGCAATCGTGTGGAAGAGAATTCTACAGTCGGGAAGTGCGAGGAAAGAAACTGTTGGAGTAGAAGTTGCGGTTGCATTTTATCGGTTTCACTGTAAAAGGGTGGGATCTAGTTGCTAATCTAGTATCTCGTGCAAATTCGTATTTAGGGGGCACCAGTGATCTAAGTTCATCGGAGCAGAAGCCGTGAAAGTATTTATAGAAGAGACACAGGGAAGCCACGTCGCGCCGGTGGGAGAGAGACTGCAAGCGGTCTGCCAATTCGGTATCTTTTTAAATAAAATTTATATTTGTGGACAGGAGGATATTCGTTTCACTATTTGAAAATAGGATATGTTTATTGAAATAAGTGTATCGACTGAAAAAAACGTTTATATATAAATTTGAAAGTCACTCCGTCCTCAAATTTACATTAGACCTTAATGTTAATAATAAAATTCCATTCCTTGCTGTATTTATTGATTTTAGCACCCATAGATTTACTACTTCTCTATATAGGAAACCAACAAGCATAAACTCGTTTATTCTTAATTATAATAGTGAATACCCCCAACGATATAAGTTAGCTGTTATAAAAAACTTAATTCAACGCACACAAATGATATCTTCTTCCAAATCCATATTCTATAAAGAATTGCACAACATTCAACAAACACTTGTTAACAATGGATTTCCTAACTCCGTCATTGATCAACAATTTAAAGTGAATCTCAATAAATTTAATAATACCTCTAATAATATTAATAATAATAGTGTACGTCAAAATAAATAAAACACTATTAACTTATACTATTGCAACCAAATGCATAATAATAACAAACATGATGAAACAATACTCAACAACATAATACGTAGAAATGTTAAACCAATAAGTAATAATAATCAAATTAAGCTCATCATATATTATAAAAAATTAAAACAATTGACCTCATAGTCTCTAATAAGCCTACAACCACACAACTAAATCCTCTACAGAAAACGAATGTAGTCTATGCCCGTACAGAGAGTGTATCTCTGGTACTAATAATAAGCTCACTACATATATTGGTTTTACTACAACAACACTCTCCCGTAGACTTACCTGCCACCTTTCTGATCATAGTTCAATTGTAGGTAATATTTGATGGTGGATGTCTTTATGTTAACGCCCCTGTACCCTCTCTGAAGATGGCTCATGTAAACCGAAGGCTTCGAACCAGCATTAATCTCTCTCTTTCCTCTTGTTATGAGTTAAATAACGGGACAAATTGTGTTCTATAGCATTTGCTGGCAACCAGTCTACCGCAGAATGTAATCGCAACTTACTGAGGAATAATCTTCGGCCTATATATATATATATATATATATATATATATATATATATATATATATATATATATGTATGAAGTGACAGTTGTAGATAGATAGGTATGAAGAGACAGTGATAGATAGATAGATAGATAGATAGATAGATAGATAGATAGATAGATAGATATGGAGAAACTGTTAAAGATAAATAGAGTGATGTTTCGATGGATAGATATGTACGAAGAGACTTATAGATACATTGTTAGATAAAATGTTAGATAGATAGATAGATAGATAGATAGATAGATAGATAGATAGATAGAAACAATCTATTTCTTGTAGCTAGCTGAAAATGAACATGCTGATAAGTTTTATGTCAACAAAAGATAAAATCATCGCAGATGGTGGATGTTTTTATGTTAATGTCTATGTAACCTCACAGAAGATGGCTCATGTTAGCTGAAAGCTTAGAACCAGCATAATAAAAATTATCCAAATGTTGGAGAATTTTTGTCTTAATTTGAGACAAAATACGATGTTTAGAACGGTTCATGACTAAACATGATAGATATTCATTGTCTGTTATTTTTAACAGTATATGTTGAGAAAATTATCAGCTGCCTCGATACATTAAATAATCTTTTAATCGTTTCACCCCATGCAAGGCGGTAACGCCACTGATGCGCAGGGGGCTACGCAAGAGTAAAAGATTAGATAGGAGGAGAGTAAAGAGAACCAGTTAGAAAGGAGCACGAGAAGATGTGATGAAAGTTGCAAAGGTAGAGAGAATAGAAAAAATATACAGGGTGATGTAAAAAGAACTAGAGTCAAGTGGCTAAGAGATGGGTAATGACATTGCATTTAAATTCCTGGAGATTGTAGCCGTCAAAAGGAAAGCAAAAATATGGAAGAGAGTTCCACAGGCCAGAAGTGCGAGAAAAGCTGATGGTGTAGAATTGTCGTCTGCATTTGGTTGATCTAACTGAATGGGTGGGACCCAGTTGCCATCCTGGTTGCACGAGTAAACTCCTGTGGCAGGGGCATCAGTGACTTAAGTTCACTGGAGCAGAGCCATGAAAATATCTATAGAACAGACAGAGGAAGGCCACATCATGTCGGTGAGGAAGCGGCTGGAGTCTATCCGCCATATATATATATAAATTCGCTCTCACGGCGTCTGACGTTGCACTTAAATGAAAATTCAAATATATTCCGTCATTTAGAACAACACGGTTATCAACGCACACTCCTGAGAAAAACGCTTGTTGATAACACGTACATACTCAAACAAGAAAATAACAAACAGAAACTAAAAATCCTCGAAGCAATCTACATAAAACAATTTAAACCTGGTTTGAATACAATCAATTTTGATATTTCCAAAAACGTACTCAAATGTCTGTAATCAGACCAGGGACCACAACACCACTATTTTGTCACTGTCTTCGGCCATCCGCCACGGTAGGGATGGACTTATATTTTCAATTCAATTCTCCTTATTGTTAATAACTTAAATGTTCTATGTTTACTGTGTGTTAATATTTACTCTTTGATAATGGCTTATGTGAGCCGAAAGCTTAGACCCGATAAAAAAATCAACAATTATTGTGATTTTTTGTTGTCTTTCAACGACATCACCATCAAGTATATCAGACGGTATGAACGGATCCTACACAAAATTAATAGACAAAACTTGTCTATATTATTCAATGAAACCTGCATTAATGAAAAAATGCTGCCAAAATACACACAATATATATATATATATATATATATATATATATATATATGTATACATATGTGTGTGTGTATGTGTGTGTGTGTGTGTGTTACTCTGTGTGTGTGTGTGTCTTATAATTAATAATTCTTTTAACCTATAATCTCTATCTGCAACAAACTCGTTGATAATGCATCAATAATAGCTTCATCCACATGCAAAGGTAAGACTAAAAATAATGGAATCATTTTTATTAAAAAAAGAAAGGTATGTCTGTCTAAACCAACCGCCGATTGGGTGACTTTTCCGCAAACATTCCAAGTGTCCTGGGCTCTTAATAACTCTGGAAAAGATTCTATATCTCCCTATTTAATTACGCGTTTTTTAGGGCGGTTAATACTCAATTCTCTTCTGCGCAAAATCTTGCAATCTTCCCAAACCAACCAACTCTAGCCAGATCGATTTCCACCAAGTGTTTCCCAGTCTTCAAACTGTAGCTGTGCCGATATGAAAAACTTAAATTTTTGACTGTAAAAATTTTAATTGAAAACAAAATTTGACAACGCCTGACCGACTGCTTTTTAGGTTATATTTAGATCACTATATTTAGATTGCTATATCGTGTTGAATACACTGGTTCTCGTCCGATGACCAAAGTTAAGCAACATCGGGCCTGGTCAGTACTTAGATGGGTGACCGTTTGGGAATACCAGGTGCTGTAAACGTAGTGACCAAGTATGGTCTACGATTCCTTCAGGTTTGGGGTTTGGGGCGCAGAGCGAACAACCCTGTTCCAGTAAAAAAGTTTGTTACGAAAACAGTAACAAAAAGTTGCTGCCCTACACACCATTGGGTGTAACGGATGAGATGATGTTAGATTACTATGGGCTCGTAAGTTATTCTTAAGGTTAGCTTCACTTTCAAAACCTCTCCTACGCACGAAGCAAACATAATGTTTGTCCTTTACATATGTTGAAAACATGCCAGCAATTTCGTGACTTACAAAGATAGTAGCAAAACTAGCACAAGCAACTTGCAGGTCTTTCTAGTAGGGTTGCATTGCCAGGAGTCTGTGCCTAACCTCTCTGGTGTGGACTCCTATGACTGGCTAAACGAGGTGCCGAAGAGGCCACTTATCCACAAACACTGCAACTATGTTGCTGTCTTAATAGTTCTGGAACAGATTCTTTTACTCCCCTCCAAATGGCGCGACTTTGTATGGAATGCTCAGTTCCCTTCTGCTCGAAATTATTCCAGCGTTCCTAAATCCACCTTCTCCAGCATAAAACATTGCTGTGCAACTATAACAGTCACCGAATAGCAAACGCAGTTCGTAAAGTTGTAATGTGGTTCTATGACGTTATTGTTGCATAGCAATATTTTATGTCAACACAAGATAAATTCATCTTTGATGGTGAATGTCTTTATGTTAAGGTCACTATAACCTCCCTGAAGACGGCTCAAGTGAGTCGAAAGCTTAGAAACAACATAATAAAAAATATTCAAATGTTGAACAATCTTTGTCTTTATTTTCACCTGAAAATAAAGCCAAAGTACCATGTTTAAAACTGCTCAGGATTAAATATATTAAACACTCATTGGCTGTTATATATATATATATATATATATATATATATATATATATTGTTGTGGACCGGAATAGGTCCGAAAGAAAACACATCTCGGGTATTTGTGAAACAAAGATACATTTGCTGAAAAAAACTAAAAGTATTACACGTCAGGCTGACTGCCAAGTGGAGACCAACTCAAATCCTCTGTTAATCGTCAGTCGCCGAACGCCTACTTGAGACAGTCTCCCCATATTTACAGTCATGAGAAAAGTTCATTATACTACAACGGGTAGGTCCCATAACATATATATATATATATATATATATATATATATATATATACATATATATATATATATATATGTGTGTGTGTGTGTGTGTGTGTGTATTATTTATAAATGGAACTTTTTTCTCTGTGTGTGTATGTGTGTGTGTGTCTGTGTGTGTGTCCGTTACCTATAGACTCTGAACCGATTTTCTTGAACATGTACACAGTTGTGCTATAAGCGTCTGCGAGTGTTCTTAACTAGGTTTTGTGTCGAGGCACCTCCGATAAATATCGAAAATCGATAATCGAAAAATCGGGTTATAGAAGGATTGGTCCGATTTTAATCAAATGTGATACACTCATAGACAAAGACATAAGAAACGATATTCACAATTTTCAAAGCTGCAATACTTACAATAGTGCAGAAAATCGATAATATATATATATAAAAGGCAAGATGTTTGTGTGTGTGTCTGTTTATCTGCCTGTATGTCTGTATTTTTTTCAGCCATTTTATTTTAGTTTTTGCTTCGGATTTGGCTCTAAGTAGGAATAATTGTAGTTCTTAGATTCAGCCATGATACCATTTACTCAGAGAACTTATTTAGCCTTCAAACTTCAGTTTACGATGAAAGAAACTTATTTGATATTGATACCAGGAAATCAAAATTTGACTTCCATCCATTCATTTTTCTTTCAGTCTACGGTTTCGCTTTAACTGGAAACAACTGTTGCTTTTTAGTTTTTCGTACCAACGTCCAAAGAGTCTGAGCTCCAGGACCATGGATTAGTTTTAAAACTTTCATTACACCCGAGCAACGCCGGGCAATACTGCTAGTATATATATATATATATATATATATATATATATATGTGTGTGTGTGTGTGTGTGTGTGTGTGCGTGTGTGTGTGCGTGTGGGAGGAGTGGAAAGAATCCCTCTTTGATAAAAGTTTCATTTATAGCGACTGACAAGCTACCCTGCTTAATTTTTTTATTAAATTTGTCTTTAATTTCTTATAATTTTTTTCTTTTCTGGACATAAATTATGTAGAAATTGTCTAAATGTTTTGTATGCCTGAGCGCTTTCAGCTATACTTTTCCCCATTATCAGGGCTGATTTAATTCTTAAATTTAACTAAATGTATACATTTTTTGTATGTACGTACACTAGCGGCCATAATTATTAGGCTACCCCAGGTTTTTAAAAGAAATTATGTATTTCATACTATTTTTTAATATTTATTGCCAAGTGAATAATTCTAAATGAAAATAGAATGGTTCTTTTCTTATTATTACCTTGCAAAATTTTACAAGGAAAGGAAGGAAAGATGAACTTGTCCGAATCAACTTAAATCTTTTTCATTCTTTCATTGATGAAACTGAAATATAAATATTAAATATTTATGAATTTAGTTGATGCACAAGTTATTGTGCAGTATTAACAAAAGAACCATTCTATTTTCATTTACAAATATTCACTTGGCAATAAATACCAAGAGATAGCATGAAATGCATCATTTTTTTAATCACTGGGGTTGCCTAATAATTATGGTCGGTAGTGTATATCGAGTTTTTGGAACGTTATATTTTTCAAAAAATATCAGAACCTTGTAGCTGAGTTCATATTCGATTTTACTGTGTGTTGGATTTTTTTTATTTTTTTCATAATAGCTTCAATCTCAGATCCATGTAAAAAAAAAGATTAAATATTATGGAAGCCTTGTTAACGCCAATAGCTACTTTGAGTGGCTCTTGGGTATTGTATTGGCTGAAAATTAGTTAAGAAAAGAATATCTTTGTGTTGATTCAGATGACTTGTTTTGAATTCAGAATTCTCCATTCTTCTAGACTAATACATATTAATAATGTATTAGATTCTTATGCAATTGTTCAGTCCCTACATTCCCTTCTACTGTCTAGATACCTGCCTAGACCCCTTTTTGAGCCCATCAGGGGAATCAATAATTCCTAATTCTCGTTTCAAGGTTAAGAATCATAGCGAGGAAAAAGAAACGAAGGCGAATATAAAGCCAAACAAAAAAATATACATTGGGAATATTAATTTAGAAAATATATAGCATTCCTATCCATAATAATGCAAATCTATATTTTATATATATTTAAATGCCGGAATATATACATATATATGTGTATGTACGTATTAGTGTGTGTGTTTATCTTTGTATGTGCGTATACACATACTTATATTTGAATAATTTAGTAACATCCAAATAAGACTACATAAATCTATCTCTCTCTCTCCCCCTCTCTCTCTCTCTATATATATATATATTTTAATTCAGATACTTCAATCCAAGGGAAAAAAGCAGGAAGGTAAATTCCAAAAAACCCGATCCTAATTAATATTAAAAATTTATTTTAATATTAAAAAATGATACAGGAAGAGAGCTCCATGTAATAAAATATTACAGAGCAAATATATATTAAAAAAGGATTAATTCAAAGATGTTGAATGGCCATTTCGATATGAAGATCCCCACGGGGGACGACACATCACCTCAGCAACAGAAAAAACCTTTCAGAAACTGGAGAAAAATTAGTCTACTTTTCCTTTTTAAATAGATTGCAAAGAAATTAAAAAATAAATAATAAAATAAAATAAAAATAAAAATAAAGGGAAAGAAAAAGAAAAAGAAAACGAAAAAGAAAAAGAAAAAGATAGAATAAAATCAAATAAATAAGAAAATCTTTGAATTAATCCTTTTTTAATATATATATATATATATATATATATATATATATATATATATATATATAACGGATATATATATATAAGAATTGTTTAGAGTGATGAGGGCTTGTGTAGCACCATTCCACCCTTTGGAGCTGCTGATAGCAAACAATCGATGCAGAAGTTGGCCACAGATCGCATGAACAGCAGACCTCAGTTATTTAACCCATAACTGGAGGGAATATACGGATTAATACCTTTCCCAAGAATACCAGTGTGCAAGTGAATGCAGAGTGTTCGACTGAAATTGGATCTGGGCTCACCGATTTCCCCTTCCAGGCCGACATCCATCGCACCACAACGCACGTCCGTCCATAAACGCTTACAGCACCTGCTATTTCCGAGCGGTCACCCATCTAAGTACTGACCAGGCTCAACGTTGCTTAATATATATATATATATATATATATATATATATATATATGTATATATATTAACAGGACGGTAAAAAGTTATTATTAAAGACGCGTTTGTCTTTGGAACGGTGAGTTATTTTTAGCAGACCAGTTCAAAATGGAAGCATGACAAAACTGTGTGAGGAATGTATTTGTATATATGTATGCATAGGTATATATCAAGATGTATATTAGAGCAGGTAGATTTGGGAAGCGTTGTATTGCGCTGAAAGTGAAAGTTGAGTGTTAGCAATTATAAATAGAACGAATCTTCACTTCGAAACACATACATTCTGTTACATGCAAAATAACATTCATCTTGGACGTTTAGCTGAAAGAATAGCCTAAAGGGCCCGGATAAACAAAAGACGCGTGAATTTTTTATATAATTTATGTCCTCAAAAGAAAAAAATCATAAAGTCACATGAAAAATTAAATAAAAACTTAACCATAATACCTTGTCCGTCATTTTTCAGACAACATGCATTTATATATATATATATATATATATATATATATATATATATATATATAAATTTATACATTTTGTTTCGACATTAAAAGAATCTCTCATCAGGTAAACGTTTATTACCATCATTACTATCATTGTTCTATCAATGTCGAAACAAAATGTACAATTTTGTAGTATATTGTAATTTGTACATCTTCTAAAGTATAATTTATAATAAATAATCATTGCTCTATTTTACATTGAGCACTGTTTTAAATTAATGCTTTGAACCTTGCTAATATTTTCTTATTCATTTGGATATATATATATATATGTGTGTGTGTGTGTGTGTGTGTGTGTGTGTGTGTGTGTAAAAATTACTAATAATCTTCAAACAAATAAATTAAATATGTCGGTTGGTAATCCATTTAGTAAATCGCCGAAACTTTTCGTATTAATGTATGTCTGCTTTTGGTCATCAGAGTTTATGTCTTCGTCAATACTTCTGAGATGAGGTAGTATATACAATATTTACATTGTTCGGACTGTTGTCCTCATCTTTATTGACATGTTTACGACGTTTTGGTCGTTGAATGATCCGGCCTTCTTCAACCGAATCATTTATTACCATCACTGGAGTATCTCATTTTCATTCCATGTATGATGTCACTGCATAAAGGGTTCGGTTCAGAATTCCTAGATCCTGAAGAAGGTTGGAGCGTACGACGACAGGAACGTCATAAACATGGCAATAAAAATGAGGACCATAGTCCAAGCAAAGTAAATAGCGTTTATGTTTTTGTTTGAATTCTTACCTTGAGTGATGATGTAATTAATATGTAATGAATATGCATACACCGTGTTTCCCTCCTAACAGTAATGTGATTGGCTTGTGTCAGACATAAATATAGACTAAGGCGAGGACGCATAGAAGTCTATTGGTTTTCCACTAGACGTCTACAGGTCTACTACTAAAGGTTTACGTCCAGAGGTCTACCACTAGAGGTCTGCAGGTCTACCACTATAGGTCTACCTCCATAGGACTACGACTATTGGTCTACGTATATTGACTACGCCTATTTCTCAGGATACTGCATACAACTAGTACCGTCCATTACGTCTATATGCTAGATTGTTCTACCTGGTTACATTTTCCTAAACCGCTTAGTTACCTCGAATGATATATATATATATATATATATATATATATATATATATATATATATATATATCCGAGTGGGTACAGAACGAAGAAAGAATTTTTTCCGTCCAAAACATTAATTTAAAACAGTGCTCGATATATTATATATAGAACTGTGAATATTTATTATAAATTATGTTTTAGAACATGTACATTATTTTTTAATATATGTCCTCGATAATTATATATTTGTTTCAACGTTGGGTACGTTTCTTCGGGAGGTAAAAGAGTTTTGCTTTTACCTCCAGAAGAAACGTACCCCACGTTGAAACAAATATATGATTATCGGGGACATATATTAAAAAATAATGTAAATGTTCTAAAACATAATATATATATATATATATATATATATATATATATATATATATATATATATCCCTTTCTGGGACATATCAATTGACAGCCCAGGTATATGTTTTCTACTTGTAAAACCGTTCACTAAAAGAGGCTAGAGTTTTTGTATTTTGACACAAGGCTTTTCATGACTATGAAATTAATGCAACGCTATAGCTGCTTGTGTTGAACACGCAGCTTGCAGAAATAATTGAAGGAGAATGACGGAAAAAATATGATGATATGGGAAAGAAAACGGACAGGAATATAAACCTAATGAAATCCTCCTGATGTGGACGCAAAAAAAAAAAGATGGCGGCGATGCATTTCTTATAGATATCCAAAACACATACACAAGTAGAAACCCATAAACGCACAAAATCTCACATATAAGTACACAATCGTGCATATGTACATACAAATATAGATTTTTCAAAAGTTCACACGCCGTGATAGATAACGAACGAGGGACAAAGAGATAAGATAGATAAACAAGGAACATAGAGATAGATAGATAGATAGATAGATAGATAGATAGATAGATAGATAGATAGATAGATTATAAAGAGACTGAAAGAAATATCTATGAATACATAAATATATAGTTATGAAAATGCTGACAGATCAATAGATAGATAGATAGATAGATAGATAGATAGATAGATAGATAGATAGATAGATATAAAAAGGCTGACATAGATAGATAGATAGATAGATAGATAGATAGATAGATAGATAGATAGATAGATAGATAGATTATAAAGAGACATAGAAATTATGAATACATAGATAGATAAATAGATAGTTAAAAGGCTGACATAGATTAATAGCTAACTGGATAGATAGATAGATAGATAGATAGATAGATAGATAGATAGATAGATAGATAGATAGATAGATATAAATAAAAAGGCTGACATAGATAGATAGATAGATAGATAGATAGATAGATAGATAGATAGATAGATAGATTTGAAAAAGACCGAGAGATATATCTATGAATAGATAAATATAAAAAGGCTGTCATAGTTAGATAGATAGATAGATAGATAGATAGATAGATAGATAGATAGATAGATAGATAGATAGATAGATAGATAGATTCAATTAGCAACCATAAGTGTCCGTCTGACAATGATTTCTCATAGAATTCTTAGCAAACCTGATGAATCCAGTGAAAGGTCGAAATTGTCGAACAGTATTTCTAATCAGAGCAGAAGTGATACTAACTTCAGTGGAACAATGAAAAGACTTCGACCTGAATTCAACATTATGACCTGCTTTGAAAGCAGACATTAATAACAATTAAAATTTTGTGATCTTCAGAACCAGCAAAGACATTGAAATGTGGATTATAATGAAACCCAACTTGCAGCAAGTGGGTAAAGAGACACCTTAAGAGGACTGTCCCTATGTAAATGAGCAGGAATGTAGATCAATATCAGATCAGTGAACGATAGTCAGGAATAGCAGAAATGACAAAATTTTACTGTTTATTCAAATTTTATTCATTTAATTAATTATTTTTTATCTGTTTCGAGGTTCAGTCAATTAAGTGCCATACGTGAAACAAGCTTGGGCGATCATGTCTCTAAAGAGACATTACTGACTAGGCAGAAGATAATCCCGCAGTAGTTTGCCATTGCTTTCTGCGGTAGACTAGTTGCAGACCAAGGCTATAGAACCCAATCTGTCCTGTTATTTAACCCTTAACTGGAAGGAAGAGACGGATCAATACCTTTCCTAAGGGTATTTGTGAATAAGTGAATGCAAGGAATTCGAACTCGACTCCCCATTTCTCGTTCCGAGCCGATATCCACTGCACCACAACGCACAACCGCAGCGTTTCGTGGTTACAGTATTCTAAAATGGTTTTATAAACTGATATTATTCACCGTTAAACCAAGAAAAGAATGCTAAACAGTAACGTAATATCAGTGTTCTTATATGAGAGTGATTGCTGGACAGTCTCCTCATATATTTAGAAAAAACCTTGAACAAATAGGGAGATGGTTCTACTGAAGGATACTGAGCATATCGTGTACTGAACAGTGTGAACAACAAAGTTTTACAGAAAACAGAAAAGAAAAGCACTTTACTTAACATCGAAAAGGTGAAATGTCTATGGCACATAATGAGGAAAGACAGCTTGGAAAACTTTATACTCAAAGAACTAATTGAAGGCAATTGGAAACGGGAGAAACCAATGTGTAACCTACCTTGAGAGCTTCTGTAAAAGGATAGCAGAAAAAGTTTAGGAAAGGTAACAAAAAGAAAAAAAATTATTAACAGGTACAAATAACCGGAAATTGAGAAGAGTCGTGATTGTCAACGTCTTAACTGAATACGGCACATAAGAGAAGCAAATGCAAACTAATAGTTATTCCTTGTTCTTTATATTTAAGTCGTTTTGTGAGAGGGGATTTTTTTTAATCGTATCACCCCGAGCAAGGCGGTAACGCCACTGATGTGCAGGGGGCTGCTTAATAGTAAAAAGATTGGAAAAGAGAAAGCCGGAAACCACATCCTAAACAGGGAACAAGGGATGAGCCTCTTAACCTGTTCAATAGACGTGGGTGAAGTGTGAACCGGGAGATAGTTAAGTCTATCTACTCCAATTGAAAAAGAAAAAAGAAAATTGTGAAAAGATTGGAAAAGAGAAAGCCGGAAACCACTTCCTAAACAGGGAACAAGGGATGAGCCTCTTAACCTGTTCAATAGACGTGAGTGAAGTGTGAACCGGGCGGTAGATAGATCTATCTACCCCAATTGAAAAAAAAAAAACAAAGTGAGAAGATTGGAAAAGAGAAAGCCGGAAACCACATCCTAAACAGGAAACAAGGGATGAGCCTCTTAAAAAAATCTACAGAATTACGTCAAACTTCACGGAAATGTTACATCCTTTAATGGTTAGTTGCGGTTAGGTTAGAAAAAAAGAAAATGTTGATAAGATAGCGAGAGTGACAATGCACTCCCTGTTATATATATATATATATATAACGGGACGAACAGGACGAAAGGACCAAAGGATAAATTTGATGTCCCTCTGGGAGCGTATGATTCAGCCCAGGTAGCGGATCTTGTAGGTATCTATATTTTAGATGTCCTAATTAGGTTTTAAGACCCAAACAAAGTAGGCCTATATCGGGATGATGAATTAATATTTATCCCTAATTCTAATGGACCCTATACAAATAGAAAACATAAAAAATAATTAGAGCCCTAAAGTACCTCGGTTTTAAGGTTGAAATTACTTCTAATCTTAAAATTGTAAACTATCTAGATATCACCCTTAATTTAAATGACGGATCCTACCAGCCTTTTCTCAAAAGAAAATAATACCCCCACTTATATTAATGTCTTATCCAACCATCCCAAAAATATTATAAAACAGATACCCAATATAGTGAATAATAGAATTAACCAATTATCATCCAACATTAAAACTTTCAACGCAAGTAAAGATATATACAATAAGGCCCTTCAAAAAGCGGATATAAAAACAAATTAACATATAATAAACCTACAGTAGACCCCGAATCATCCAAAACTAAAAATAAAAGAAACTGTAGAAAAAGAAAGATAATTTGGTTTAACCCTCCTTATTGTAAATTAACTAATATCAATATCGGTAAATGTTTTCTCAAATTAATAGACAGAAATTTCAATAACGGTAATCCTTTACGGAGAATTTTTAATAGGTCCACCCTTAAAATCAGCTATTCTTGTACCCCTAATATAGACAACCTCATTAATTCCCACAATACACCCTTAAAACCAGCTATTTTTGTACCCCTAACATAGACAACCTCATTAGCTCCCATAATAGAAGTATTCTAATGAATTTACACAATACTGATTCTGGGTCCGGAATTTTGAACGAATGCAACTGTAGCTCTGTGGACGCCTGCCCGGTGGAGGGCAAATGTAAATCCACCCAGGTGATTTATGAAGCCCGCATTTCTCCATCAAACAATAAAAATAACTACCGAACCTATATTGGTATGTCCGCTGGACCTTTTAACCAGAGACTTTATAACCACAGGTATTCATTTTCGATCCCGGGTCAAAAGTACCAGACAGCCCTCTCACGGACATTCTGGAAAATTAAAGAGGAAGGGCTGGAACCTGATATTAGCTGGAAACTAATAGGTTCAGCTCGTATTCCGAGGAATGTTCGTGATAGGTGCTGTCTGTGTTAACTAGTAAAAAATTTAATATTGAAATATCCTCACCAGCACCTGCTCTTGAATCTTAGAAACGAATTGATTAGTAAGTGCCGCCATAAAGCCAGTTTTTGAATACTTAATTTTAAATTTTAAATTTTAAATTTAACTTCCTAATTTTTAGATTTTAGGATACAAATATAAATTTAAGGTTTTGGGATATATTTTTTTAATTTTTTTAATTTTAACTTTAAAAAGTAATTTAACCCCTCTACCTTCCTCTTCCAGTCTTTAGTTGCCTATCTTTATAAAATATAAAATATGGAGTCCTTTACAAAACCCCTTTTCTACTATACTAGCATATATCTTTTTAATAAATTTTAAATTTATATTTATCCTTAAGTGTTGTTTATACCTAAAAATATCATTAATTAAATAAACTTAATTTAATTTTAAAATCTAAATTTTAATTTCTAATTTAGTTTTACCGTAAATATACTTTTTCAAATAAGTTTCCAAATCTCTAATCCTTTTAAACATTTAAAGTTAAACGTATTTGACACGTATCGAGCGTTCTCTATTTGATCTTTGATATTCTTTCCTTTTCTTTCTTTCTATTTCCCCTTCTCTAGTTTTTCTCTAAACACTCCTATATTCCGCTCCTTCCCTTTAGATTCTGTGTGTTTATCCCAAATCTCAAGTTAACGACCCCCCCATTTCCTATATTCTCTCCGTCTATTATGCTAGACAATATCTAGCCAATCTCCCATATCTTCTTCTTCTTCTTCTATGTGCCCTGTCACTTCAGGACGTAGGCGATCATGGATCTTCACGTCTCCCTATCCCTTGTGGCTCTTAGTATGTTTGCTCCTGTTGCTCCTGGCAACCCCCGTTCCGTCATCCACCTGATCAGACCCTGCAAATATGTTATCCGCTGCCTTCCTCTGTCTCTCCTTCCTTCTATCTGTCCAGTCAGTATCAGGTTCTCCAGGCTCTCCTTCCTCATTGCATGTCCCAGGAACTTCAGTTGTCTCTTCCTGATGCTCAGCATCAATTTCCTTTTTGTTGCCATTCTTTCTAACACTTCGTCGTTGCTTGTATGCTCAGTCCACGATATCCGTAGCATCGTTCTGTAGAACCACATTTCGGCCGCTTCCAGTTTTGTCCTCATTTTCGATGATATTGTCCAGCATTCACAGCCGTATTGAAGAACTGACATCACGTAGCAGTCCAGCACTCTTTTCTTTGTTTCTATTGAGATCTTCCTGATCTTCACTTACAAAATAAAAACCAAAAATAGACTGACCTTTAGAAAAAAAATTCTTTGCGACGTATATTTCTCAAATCTTAACCATTATGTATCATTTCCCCCATCTTAACCCTACTTTTCTTCATTTTGATATAGAACTGTCTGCTGAGAAGACGTGAATTCTCTCTTAGAGATTTCATGCTGAAATGTTCATCCAGCATGTTGGAATTTTGAAAAATTACTTTAACTTATATATATATAATCATCCGCAGACAGATCTGTTTCGCTGTATCACAGCTCATCAGTACCTTTAGACAACCGATTGCTTTTTACCCAGGATTGACACCCGACCGAATTGGCGTCAGACGGCGATTTTACCTCTGAGCTATGGGCGCTCGGTAGAAGGAAGCAGACTTTTTAGCGTGTATATTATCATTATCCATGCCCAATAGCTGAGAGTGTTTTAATTCATTGCTGTATGAACGATGCGTAGATGCCAGAGTAGCTACTGTTTATCAAAGTCTACCATACTTCCAGAGTACTCAATCAGGGTGTGAGAGCGTAAATAGTCATCCGCGGACAGATCTGTTTCGCTGTATTACAGCTCATTAGTACGGTATATATATACATATATTTTACGCATTTTAAAACTTATAAGATTAAAAAATACGATATATATAATTATATATACTTCTTCTTCTTCTATGTGACCTGTCTCTTCAGGACGTAGGCGACCATGGTTCTCCACGTCTCCCTATCCCTTGTGGCTCTTAGTATGTTTGCTTCTGTTACACCTGGAAACCCCCGTTCCGTCATCCACCTGATCAGGCCCTGCAAATATGTTATCCGCTGCCTTCCTCTGTCCTTCTTTTCTTCTATCTGGCCAGTCGGTATCAGGTTCTCCAGGATCTCCTTCCTCATTGCGTGTCCCAGGAACTTCAGTTGTCTCTTCCTGATGCTCAATATTGATTTCCTTTTTGTTGCCATTCTTTCCAACACCTCATTTTCGATGATATTGTTCAGCATTCACTGTCGTATTGAAGAACTGACATCACGTAGCAGTCCAGCACTCTTTTCTTTGTTTCTAGTGAAATTTTCCTGTTTCTTTATACTTTACTCAACTTCTGGAACGCGTCTTTTGTCATGCCAGTTCTCATTCCGATCTCCGTGTCGCACTTTCCATCTCCTGTTAGAACATTTCCTAGGTATTTAAATTTTTGTACTTGCTTGATTCTGGTATCCCCCACCTGTATTTGGCATTTTTGGTTGCACCTTTTGCTGATGAACATGCATTCAGTTTTATTAAAGTTTATTTGTATTTTTTGTATATTTTTGTCACTCTCCACTGCTACCTTCTGTAGGAGGTCTTGTAGTTTCCTTTCTGTGTCTGCAATTAGCACTGTATCATCTGCATACCTTATGTTGTTCAAGTTGTGGCCTCCAATAACAAATCCTGGCGTGTCATCTAGGGTCCTCAAAATAATCTCGCTGTACAGGTTGAACAAATCCGGTGAAAAGACACATCCTTGTCTTACGCCTCTTTCTATCTTTGTAAATCTACTGAGATCGTTACCTGTCCGTATGCATGCCGTTTACTGTCAGTAGAGATTCTTAATTAGTCATGTCTTTCCCGAAAATGTCGAGGCTGCCGAGCATCTCCATCAATTCTTTGTGTCGTATCTTGTCGAATGCCTTCGCATAGTCAATGAAACATAGGTACAAGTCTTTCTTCATTTGTATTGCCCTTTCGGAGAGCATCCTAATCATGAATATGGCGTTCCTTGTTCCAGTGTCTTTGATGAACCCGCACTGTTCCAGTCCTATCTCTGGCCTGATTCTGCTTCTCGCGCTATTCATCAGGATTCTGACAATCAGTTTTGTAATGTGACTCATTAAGCTGGTAGTTCTGTTTATTTCACACTCGTTTGCACCTGGTTTCTTCGGCAGTGCTATAAATATCGACTTGCATAGTTCCACTTCGCATTTTAGTATTTCCGGTCCATCCACCTCCTTGTGTATTCTCGGTTGTTCTCTCCTGTCGCAAAAAAGATCCTTTATATATTCTTCCCATCGCTAGAGTATTTCCTCTTTCTCCAAATGATTTTTCCATCCTTGGATTTTATGTATCCTGTTGAGGAGCAGGTTTTTTGTCCTGTCAGTTCTCTTATCTCTTTATGCATCTCTGCTTTATTGGTGCTGCTCAGTCTCTCTACTTCTGCGCATTTCTTGTTGAGCCATTCCTCTTTAGCTTGTCTGCATTTGTTCCTTATCTCCCTGTGAAGCTTCTTGTACTCTGCTCCATAATAGGCCACCCCAGTTTTTTTAAATGAAGTATTTCGTACTATTTTTATTATTTATTGCCAAGTGGATAATTCTAAACAAAAATAGAATGGTTATTTTGTTATTATTACATTGCTAAATTGGGGTGGGCTAATAATTATTTGCGGTAGTATATATATATATATATATATATATATATATATATATATATATATATATATATATCGCTCATTCAGTAATGAATTAGAGCACTCTGACTATTGGGCGAGTATAATAATATACAAGCTAAAAAGTGAGCCTACTTCTACCGAGCGCCCATAGCCCAGATGTAGAATCGCCGTCTGACACCAATTCGGTCGGGTTTCAATCCTGGGTTAAAAGCAGTCGGAGTCTAACCGTGCTGATGAGCTGTGATACAGCGAAACTGATCTGTCTGCGGGTGACTATATATATATATATATATATATTCTAATGATAATTATACGCGGTAGTATATATATATATATATATATATATATATATATATATATATATATATTTAGAATTTCGGAGCTTTTTCTTAACTTAGTCCAACACAGATTGGAATTCCTTTTCAAGATCAGCATTGAGGCTTGTTTTGTTAGACTTACAGATTGATGCGGGGGTTAACGGTGGTGCCGTCATTTAAATGTCGAATTGGGATCTGTATTTTGATTATTAATATTATTGCTCCAGAACTTTGGCGATCATGCTTCATGTCTTTGTGGCTGTTAATAGAATGTGTCGTTTAATATGGTTCCTAATCCTTTTCTGTCAACTATATGCACAATATGGTTAAGTAGCTCATCCGCTGCGTTCCCCTGACGATTTTACCGTAACCAATTAGATGCAGCAAATGATGAATCTCTTCTCGTATAGGCTAATCGTAATTATGTGGTTTTACATCACGACAACACCAGATTTCCTGTTTTAGGGAGAGTCGCTAGAAATTGGCAGAGCTTGGATGATATGTCTAATTAGGCCCGCCATTTTCCTAATAGAAAGAACATCAGTCTTACACCCGTTCATTACCCAGAAATGCTAAATTCTTAGAGGATTAAATCATGAAGGCGCATAAAAGATGGCGAAACTTAGTGAAACTTACATACATATATATATATATATATATATATATATATATATATTAATGCAGGTTTCATTAAATAATATAGACAAGTTTTGTCTATTAATTTTGTGTCTGTTGGTATCGTTGAAAGACAACAAAAGACCACAGTAATTGTTGATTTTTTTATCGGGTCTAAGCTTTCGGCTCACATCAGCCATTATCAAAGAGTAAATATTAACACACAGTAAACATA